>CM060702.1:112585187-112862687 GCA_030686995.1 Artemisia argyi
CATCATTTTTGGTGTCAGTTTGACATTCCGAGAAGCATTCAGAAATTTTACTATTCACGGAACACTATTCATTGCGGGAAAAGATTTCATCATTCACTTGCATGACTCATTTCATCGTAAATTTAGTTTACGGGTATTCAAATTCGCGTAACCGGATGGGTTTAGGTGCGAATTCATTTCATTAGTGTTAAGTACACTGCATACGGACTGGAGATAGTCTGCATATCATCATGACAGCATTTTCATGTTATACCACTCTTAGGATTTTCAAATTACTATATTCAGTACATTTAACGTTTTTACGTATAAGTAATTATAGTAAACGTTAACATTCGGTTTATACACGACGAATATATCTAAATATTCCCACAATGGTCCCGACATATTTTTATATCTATTTTAACATCATAAAAGTTATAATATTCAGTTACCCAGTATTTTGGAAATTTATTTTATTTATAACGTACGCGTATGAATATAACGACGGTTTTCGTGAAAACTAAACAATAATCACCCGATCACTCAGTAAATGTACCCAACATATTTTTAACATATTTTCAACATTATTATGACTTTATTTCATCCCGGTAAACTTCGTGAACATTTATTTCTATTAAAACCGTTACCCGATTTTAACGAATAACACGTAATAACACTTAACGTTATACTAATTTCCTAAATAACTACCAAGTACCCCTACCCCCCTTCTACCCTTTGAAAACCAGCCCATGAAACACCCTTTTAACCCTTGGCATTAACTTCCTAAGTTTTATACTAATAAACTTCTAAAACCTAACTTTACTAAAATCACAAAATCATAATTCACTTTTTAGTAAGATCAAAATTCCTCTCATCTCTTCCATTCCCTCTCCATAACCACGACCCATAATTGATCTCCATGAGCAAGTGATCATTTTCCATAAAGTAAAACACTAAACTTGTTCATTTTACAAGCCTAATCAAGAATCAAGCAACAAAAACACAAGAACATCAAGCATAATCATCCTATAATCATCTCATTTTGTCAAGTAAGTTTTCATCTTTATTTTTTCATGGATCATCCTATTTTTACATGTATTTCATAAGTATCATGCTAAAAACCATGTACAAGTAGCTATACCACACTTTATTTTGGCTAAAAAGGAACATACAAACCCTAACTTTTTAGTTATGAATCCCCTTGCTCTAATAACTTGGTTAGGAGTCCATGGCACCCTAAGAAGGTGTATGGTAGGATTAGATTAGCCATGTGGTGATTACAAGAGGTTTGGTGATGGTAGAAATTGGTTTTTAACCTTGGAAACTTGATTTGGAACCTATTTTAGACATGCTGTCCCGTTTTGTAAAAATCTGGAAAATCAGTAAACACCAAGGAAACTTTGGCAAAATTTTTAGAAAATACTTTCAAAAACGAATCCGTAGGCGAAAGAACGGATTAAAAAGAGCTTATAACGAAGAAGTTATGATTTTTGCAAGATTGTTGACGAAAAGTATTTTCTGGAAATTTAGTTGCTGTTGGACGTTTTTCATTGTACAAAAAGAGACTTTAGACGTAACCCGGAGGAGCCGAGCTTTCCAAAATATATTACTACATACTAAGACGTAACCGTGGATATAAAGAACAAGTAAAACGGACAAGTAACGACAAAGATATACTCGTTTGAATATCGGCTAAAACCCTTTTATATTTGACAGCTTTTATTAAATTTGGCGCAAAAACTACGAAGTACATTTTTAAGCTAGACATAATTTTAAGTACCGAGCTTTATAACTAATGTAGTATTAGTTATTACGAGTATGTTTTCATCATTTCAAGGATTACAACCCGAGTTTTTCAACGCTAACATGGAAACTTACGTTATATATATATAAGTATATATATATTACAACTAGCTTATTATATTTTCTAATAGCAATATTTTTACAAATTCTTGGATTATATACTTTTGATAACAACAAGTGTTTTTCAAAGAGTAGAGTGGTATAGAAACATGTGCATGGACATTCATAACATCATTTGTGGATCTAAAGGAGATCATTCATCATTCATATTAGGTTGCGGCTAGTGTGCGCGCCTTGTTTTTCAGCTCATTACATGTTCATGGTACCATCATATTGGGTTGCGACAGCTAATTGTTCATTGGTGTTCATTTCATTATCATCGCAGTATCATCAGTTGAGGTGAGTTTTCATAGCCCCGTTTTCAATTCAACATTTTGATTGTTTTCAAATCCCACGGGGGGAATACATTGCATCAATCATTTCAGTACGAGCCCAAGTATTCAAACATGTACATAGCTTAAGTTACCTTGCCATGTGACAAGTCCCCTGTATCATCATGAACCGTTAATTTCAAGTACTAAGCGAGAGTGAGTGGATAGATCTATCGAGGGTGACGCCTCCATCCGTGGTAGTGGATACCAACAGTAAGCGGATGCATGTCATGTCTTTTACATTTGAATGTTTCGGCAGAACATTCGGGAGGGGCTTACAGTTTCATCAGTCATAGCTTCGGTGTCATGAGCTTAAGGCTATTGTACAATTTTCATGAGATTTTTATCTTGCACTTTTACTTGTGGTGGCCGTACATTATTACATTTTACAAACCTATGGAATTCACCAACATTCGTGTTGACGTTTTAGCAATGTATTTCAGGTTATTAAGGTAGCTCATGTGACATGCATTTGGACCTTCATGGAGTCGCGGAGTCGACGCGTCTCATCATTATTTCATGCACTTATGTAAACATTTGATCTAGTACGACTTGTTTTTCATAAACATGCAACACATTTTGGGGACCTCATGTTGTAAACTCTGAATTATTTCAATGATCAAATGCAGTATTTTCCAAACGACACTTTAGGTCGTTCAATGTAACTGTAACTGTGGTGCTATGACAGACACCCCCAGGTATTCCATTCCGCTGCAAGTCAGGTAAATTGGGGGTGTGACAGATTGGTACCAGAGCTAAGGTTATAGAGAACTAGGATGTATCTTGGACCCTAGACTATAACCACATCATCATAGCATCTCATCATTTCATCATAAGTGCATAATCATGATTCATGTTGTTTCATGCATACCCTGTGCGAGTTATTTATACTCATATTCATATATATATATTATTTCATTGACCTGGTTCACAAGTGACATGTCTTCAGATACCTACCCTGTCATTCTTTTATCGGATTCCGACATTGAAGATGCCTTGCCATCTTCCACTACCATTATACCACCAGTTGCACTTATACCACCATTAGCACCATTGATTTGTCATAGGAACAGGGTTTTCCTATCATTCAGCCTATACATAGAATGCGGTTTGCTAGAGTATTCAGACTTAATCTTAATGGACTTATTAGGATGCTTATTGCAAGGGAGATAGTATTTTCTTCCCATCACTAGTAGAGCACTCACTACTTAGGTACTACCACTACCATCAACTACTTATTACACTATTAGTCGTCCTATATTGCGTACTTCAGTTTTACCTCCTAGATATTATGAGATAGCGCGAAAGAGGGTATTATTCCATTCACTATTATCACCATCATCACCTAACTCACCACTAGAATTTCATCGGCAGCAATTTTATCCTCACCATCTAGGGTACCATCATTGTCATTTTCCTTTACCATTCCCACTTGCCATGAACTAGATAACACCTAGTAAATAATACCAATAACACGGACTCACCAGAAACATCCGCAGATTCTTCAGGAATTAGGTTGATTTCGTTTTTGACGAATTAGTAGACTATTACCATTCGACAAGATTCACCCACGTATCCAATACACCATTCAAGCTATTTTACTATCATATGGGGAAATTGTTTTACAGAAAAATTTCTGAAGTAAGCTATTTTATTTCCATCCTATAAATTGATTTTTCTGTCATTACACCAAGTATTTACTATTATTACGCGAGGCAATTTTTATGTTATTTGAAAGAAAACATCAGGATACCATTTTAATAACAATGCGTTGAACACCATCTAAAACTTTTGAGGAAAGTTATGATATTTTGACAAAATCTAACATCGCATCATTAGTCCTCAATTATACATAGCCTGATCACCTATGTAAAATTCAGGAAGGATTATGCCATGAAGGAAATAATTACCTTTTCAAAGGATTGTTAATAACAATCTTCATCCAAAAGTTTTGTAAATGAAGGAACTCTTTCATAAACATCCCTTTTTGCCGAAATATCCCTGGATACTTACCCCACCTGCCACTCACTCAGACATTAAGTTGGACTTTCCATTGACTTCCCTAGGAGAGACTTTCCAAATCAATTGCATGTAGGATTCCTCTATACAATAAAAGCAACGAAAGGACTACAGAACTACTAACCAGGACTAGAAGTATATAGTGAGAGAATTCATAACTCAACAACAATCCTAAGATACTGCGAGACTATCCGAATCACCATCTCTGACTTAGTTGTCAAATTCTATCATTTTAAAAGTACTAGCTAGACTGAGCTACAGAATTGAACTCAATATAGATGTCCGCAGGACAACACAATAGAAATACACCAAGCTTCTAATTGAGACTGTAGAGCATTTCATTTAAACATGGCCTCATCCATACATAAACTTTCCTGCAGTAAGTTTTCACAAAGGACAATTGTTTGAAACAAGAATATCAATGTAGATTCCTTTAAGGCATTATGTCTAGAAATTTCAGGTAACCTCACCTTCATACCAAGCAAGGGATCAAACCAGAACATATCTCCTCATCTACATGGGAAAACAGAATAGACATTCATCGACACAACATCAAGTGATACATTCGTCTTGCCAATTACAACGATAAACTATTTCAGGACTTAAGTTAGTCTAAATACCTATGCTTGTAGTTATGCCAGATAACCATCAATAGACATTATCCAACTTCAGGAACTAAGTGTTAGACATCTATGCATTTAAGCGAACATTTCCTATTCTACCATTTTATCCTTTTCAGTGTTTTCACTTTTAAATAAAGTTGATGCGTTTACATAAATCACATACCTTGTGGAAAAATGATTTCTGAAATTCCTATTTTGAACAAGTGCGATCCTTTTTGGTCAATCTTTAGCAACACTATGGTACAATGAGAAATATACATAAACATCAAACTTTGGTAAGCAGTCTTAATCACAACATGTTTGAAAACAGTTCCTATTTCATAACTACTGGATTTTGAATCATCAAGAAAAATATTACCAAGTAAATCATTTGCTCCATTTTCTAAATTCGTTTATTCAGAAAAAGATTTCAACCAAAACTCATAATCGCGAGACAAATTTCCAGAACAAATTTGCTTATGCATTTAGGATTTGTGACTTGACAATAGAGAATATTTGGAATATGTGATGAAGGAATTAGGAGGAACATCACAAATTAATCGCGAACTTCAGTAGTGGAGACCAAACCCACTAGACAAAGAAGGACATATGTCTTATCATCCGTTGGAACAAAACACAAGGAATCAAATTGTTACCTATATTCTATCCCTTTCAGATAACGCCAAGTTCGAAGGACCGAACGTTATGGAATTAGTCACAAAGGTTTATTGTACCCATTTCAGTTTTTCCTGTTAAGGAAACCGATTCAACTTGGACTTCAGGTAATCATTTCAGAATTCCCTTCAGAAACCCATTTAGTTGTGAACATCACCTATCACCCTCAGACCAATGGTCAAAGAGAGAGAACAATTCAAACATAGGAAGGTATGCTCAGAGCATGAGTGATTGACCCTGTAAATGGTTGGACTAATCACTTAACATAAATCAAATTCATCTACAACAATAGTTATCACACTAACAGCGAGAAACTGGCAGAAGTTAGATTGGTACATAACACATATCATTTGGATTGGATATCCTGAACAACAAACCATCCAGATTCAAGTGGGAGAACAAACTAAGTTAAAAGCATTGCCTTGGATTGGCATGATACAAATTGGATAACAAGAAAGGTTGAACCTTTAGCATATTGGACTATTTAAGATTCATTTTAGAATCGACCAACTAGCATACAAACTTGAGTTCTGGCAGAATTCAGCAGTATATATCACCAGTACCACATTTAAAACATTAAGAAGCGCAGACCATCGATTGATGGGCCAAACTCAGAAAAAGCTCAACTCATTAGTTCAGTAGGCATTCATGAGATAACCAGAAATTTTCTACAAGTCAAGAATCAGTTACAAGTTCAATAAGTCGTAAACTATTAAAACTTCAAGTTCTGCAGAGTTATGCAGAAAGTTCTGCCTAGGAAAGGCATTTTATCATTCAGAAAACTTGGAAAGTTACACCAATATACACTGGACCATTTATATTTCAGACAGGGTAGGCCTAGTGGCCGTCAGATTTGAACATTTCCAGAGAACAACAGGATTACACGAACATATTTCACATTTTCAGATCCCCAGAAATGACTTTCAGATGAGTCACTTATGATTCCATTAGAAGGGATCCAACCCAAATGACAATCTCAGACCTTGTAAGAGAACCAACAGAAACCATGGACCGTGTGGTCAAACAGTTGAATCAGAGTCGAATTCCTATCGTTAGAGTTCGCTGGAATTCTCGAATATCATCACCTTTTCATCAATACATTTTCAGAGACCAACATAAACTGAACTTCGGGACGAAGTTCCATTTAGAGGGGAAGACTGTCACAACTCACCATTTCAGGTCATTTCAGGTCATTTCCCGAACTTTGGAAAAACACTATTCATCAAACACTATTCATCAAAACACTATTCATCAGTTTACTATTCATCATTTTTGGTGTCAGTTTGACATTCCGAGAAGCATTCAGAAATTTTACTATTCACGGAACACTATTCATTGCGGGAAAAGATTTCATCATTCACTTGCATGACTCATTTCATCGTAAATTTAGTTTACGGGTATTCAAATTCGCGTAACCGGATGGGTTTAGGTGCGAATTCATTTCATTAGTGTTAAGTACACTGCATACGGACTGGAGATAGTCTGCATATCATCATGACAGCATTTTCATGTTATACCACTCTTAGGATTTTCAAATTACTATATTCAGTACATTTAACGTTTTTACGTATAAGTAATTATAGTAAACGTTAACATTCGGTTTATACACGACGAATATATCTAAATATTCCCACAATGGTCCCGACATATTTTTATATCTATTTTAACATCATAAAAGTTATAATATTCAGTTACCCAGTATTTTGGAAATTTATTTTATTTATAACGTACGCGTATGAATATAACGACGGTTTTCGTGAAAACTAAACAATAATCACCCGATCACTCAGTAAATGTACCCAACATATTTTTAACATATTTTCAACATTATTATGACTTTATTTCATCCCGGTAAACTTCGTGAACATTTATTTCTATTAAAACCGTTACCCGATTTTAACGAATAACACGTAATAACACTTAACGTTATACTAATTTCCTAAATAACTACCAAGTACCCCTACCCCCCTTCTACCCTTTGAAAACCAGCCCATGAAACACCCTTTTAACCCTTGGCATTAACTTCCTAAGTTTTATACTAATAAACTTCTAAAACCTAACTTTACTAAAATCACAAAATCATAATTCACTTTTTAGTAAGATCAAAATTCCTCTCATCTCTTCCATTCCCTCTCCATAACCACGACCCATAATTGATCTCCATGAGCAAGTGATCATTTTCCATAAAGTAAAACACTAAACTTGTTCATTTTACAAGCCTAATCAAGAATCAAGCAACAAAAACACAAGAACATCAAGCATAATCATCCTATAATCATCTCATTTTGTCAAGTAAGTTTTCATCTTTATTTTTTCATGGATCATCCTATTTTTACATGTATTTCATAAGTATCATGCTAAAAACCATGTACAAGTAGCTATACCACACTTTATTTTGGCTAAAAAGGAACATACAAACCCTAACTTTTTAGTTATGAATCCCCTTGCTCTAATAACTTGGTTAGGAGTCCATGGCACCCTAAGAAGGTGTATGGTAGGATTAGATTAGCCATGTGGTGATTACAAGAGGTTTGGTGATGGTAGAAATTGGTTTTTAACCTTGGAAACTTGATTTGGAACCTATTTTAGACATGCTGTCCCGTTTTGTAAAAATCTGGAAAATCAGTAAACACCAAGGAAACTTTGGCAAAATTTTTAGAAAATACTTTCAAAAACGAATCCGTAGGCGAAAGAACGGATTAAAAAGAGCTTATAACGAAGAAGTTATGATTTTTGCAAGATTGTTGACGAAAAGTATTTTCTGGAAATTTAGTTGCTGTTGGACGTTTTTCATTGTACAAAAAGAGACTTTAGACGTAACCCGGAGGAGCCGAGCTTTCCAAAATATATTACTACATACTAAGACGTAACCGTGGATATAAAGAACAAGTAAAACGGACAAGTAACGACAAAGATATACTCGTTTGAATATCGGCTAAAACCCTTTTATATTTGACAGCTTTTATTAAATTTGGCGCAAAAACTACGAAGTACATTTTTAAGCTAGACATAATTTTAAGTACCGAGCTTTATAACTAATGTAGTATTAGTTATTACGAGTATGTTTTCATCATTTCAAGGATTACAACCCGAGTTTTTCAACGCTAACATGGAAACTTACGTTATATATATATAAGTATATATATATTACAACTAGCTTATTATATTTTCTAATAGCAATATTTTTACAAATTCTTGGATTATATACTTTTGATAACAACAAGTGTTTTTCAAAGAGTAGAGTGGTATAGAAACATGTGCATGGACATTCATAACATCATTTGTGGATCTAAAGGAGATCATTCATCATTCATATTAGGTTGCGGCTAGTGTGCGCGCCTTGTTTTTCAGCTCATTACATGTTCATGGTACCATCATATTGGGTTGCGACAGCTAATTGTTCATTGGTGTTCATTTCATTATCATCGCAGTATCATCAGTTGAGGTGAGTTTTCATAGCCCCGTTTTCAATTCAACATTTTGATTGTTTTCAAATCCCATGGGGGGAATACATTGCATCAATCATTTCAGTACGAGCCCAAGTATTCAAACATGTACATAGCTTAAGTTACCTTGCCATGTGACAAGTCCCCTGTATCATCATGAACCGTTAATTTCAAGTACTAAGCGAGAGTGAGTGGATAGATCTATCGAGGGTGACGCCTCCATCCGTGGTAGTGGATACCAACAGTAAGCGGATGCATGTCATGTCTTTTACATTTGAATGTTTCGGCAGAACATTCGGGAGGGGCTTACAGTTTCATCAGTCATAGCTTCGGTGTCATGAGCTTAAGGCTATTGTACAATTTTCATGAGATTTTTATCTTGCACTTTTACTTGTGGTGGCCGTACATTATTACATTTTACAAACCTATGGAATTCACCAACATTCGTGTTGACGTTTTAGCAATGTATTTCAGGTTATTAAGGTAGCTCATGTGACATGCATTTGGACCTTCATGGAGTCGCGGAGTCGACGCGTCTCATCATTATTTCATGCACTTATGTAAACATTTGATCTAGTACGACTTGTTTTTCATAAACATGCAACACATTTTGGGGACCTCATGTTGTAAACTCTGAATTATTTCAATGATCAAATGCAGTATTTTCCAAACGACACTTTAGGTCGTTCAATGTAACTGTAACTGTGGTGCTATGACAGACACCCCCAGGTATTCCATTCCGCTGCAAGTCAGGTAAATTGGGGGTGTGACATAAGTCGAGTCATATCCTTGTACATATTGTTTTGGGACGATTGGGACTCGTGGTTAAAGTACTTGTGTTATGTAGTAATGGAGAAGAACATCATTTATTACCCCCATATGTGCGTTTATCTTAAAAAGTACTCCAAGTGTTTTGATTATCTTGATTCGAGTCATTAGATTAGTTTATTGTAAAGTATGTAAAAATTCAAGTGTAAGGGGAATGTTCATTCCCTATGACGTATTATTTTGGATGTTAGAGTAAGAGTGTATGCCAAAAAAAAAAAAAAAAAAAAAAAAAAAAAAAAAAAAAAAAAAAAAAAATCAAGAAAAAAAAATAGAAAAAGAAAAGAGAAAAAACATACGGACTGCCATCCCGTTTCATTTTATGTTTTTGTTATTTTTCATTTATTAGCTTAAGTCGAGTCTAGTCTTGGCTTAGCAACGCCATATTGTACATGTAATTAACCAAGATTATTAACTCGCCACCAGTAAAGATTGCCTATATCCAACAAAACCGTGTATTCCATATCCCTACACCTAACGTTATAACCATTTGAAAGACCTCTTTGATAGTTTATCCTAGGTGCTTACGCCATGTGGTGGAGGTTTGATCCTTTCCCAAGCCTATGGTAATCTATTTTGCTATGCCAGGTAGTGAGAGATGTTTTCCATTTCCATATTGTGATATATACTTTATTACACCCGAGAGATGTAAGTATCTAAACACTATTTGTGAGGTGCTAGTGTATGACCTCCGTGCTTGTCTTTGGTCTTTAGTGGAATGATTATTTGTTGTAATTACTTTTATATTAGTGTTAAATGACCCCTAACATGTATTTTGATTAGAATAAAAGCGCATTTGCTTTAGGACAAGCAAATCTCAAGTGTAAGGGTATATGATAAGGTGAAAAATGATCCATTTTTAGGGGGTCATTTAAGCCCGGAATTGAATTTATTTGATCAAATATTGCCCTAAATCGTTCCTTTTGTGATTTTAGGTACTTTTGGAGTGAATTCTGGAAAAGGAAGCATTTTGGACGTTTTTTGAGCATAAAAGTGAAGAAAACGGCAAAGTCTTAATTTTCTTTGTTGGGAATAGCACCTGACGGCGTCACCAATTTCTTAATGACGGCGTCAAGAGGAAAAACAAGAGGTGAAGAGTATGGAGTCCATGAAGGTCCAGAACAATTTTGCATTAGGGCGTGACGGCGTCACCATAGGCCGTCATGGCCCCTTAACACGTGACAGCCCAGAGGAGAAATGCTCTTCTGGGCGTCAGATCTGGATCTAGGCAATCCGATTTTATTATGGGCGGCCGGTTGACGGCGTCAGAATTTTCTTCTTGACGCCGTCACCTTAGGAAATCTATATATAGTCTTTGTAATTTTCATTCAAAAAAAAAGGACAATATTAGGGACGACTTGAATAAACCCTAGCTCGACTTTTACAGTATTTTCAAGTGTTTTCACCCCTTGAAACCTTTCATGTTCAATTAAGATAAGTATCCTTTCAATTCATTCAATATGTCTATGTGTTGTTTGAATATATCTTACGCTTGTCTTGATTTTAACATGCTAGGCTAGATCTCTTGTGTGTTTGCTTAGATGTAATGAAACCTAGATGTTGATTATAGGTTGATTGCGTGTTTATAGTTGTTACGGATGAATGATTTCGATGTTAGGCTTAAGAAAACTGGCAGACTTCCATAGTGTAACTTGCTTGAACGTCTTAAGAAACATGAACCAATGCGTACTAGGTTTTTATGGTTGTATTTAATGCATGAGCGAATTCTAGTGATCCCATGTTAGGAGCTTCTTGCAGGCTCGACATAAGAGTGAAGTAGGAGCTTATAGAGATGGGGAAGTATGTACGCCACCCCACGATTGGTATTTAGGAATATAACTCGTCATCCACGCAACTGTAACAAACTATCAACCTGTAAAAGATATCTAACGAGTAATGAAATCTAAGTAAACACAATTTTCCCATTTATTGTTCACACCACTAGTTTAATTAGGTTATTTACATTTTTGTTATTTTATTTTGATTGCATCTTTAGTTATTGGGTTAGTTGATTAACAACTAATTCCGCCCACTCTTCCAAAACCCGAGATTTTACTTGTTTTTATAAAAATATAAAAATACAAAAAGAATTATCCCTCACCTCTAGACCTAGTTTTTAGGCTTTCTAATCCTAGCGACACTATTCCTGAGTTGAACGATCAATCCCCCGGCACTTGTCACTATACTATACTACAACGATCAGGTACACTGCCTGATGGGGGTTGTAAGCTTCTCGAGATCCCTCGAGAGGTAAAGCCTGGTGCAATTCCCACGCATCAATATTGCTATCGTAAGTTATTTTCTTATTCAAAATTGATAAATTTGACCTTCCCCTCTGTAAAGCCCGGAAAATTTAAAATTAGTAAATACCTAAAATACCCTCTAATTTTGAACGTATGAAAAACGAATAATTATTCTAGATGTTTTGATATATTTTTAACCTAAGTAATTTAAAACCTTAATATTCAAACGATACACATTTATACCGATAATAAAACTTACGATAAAATAATTGGTACACCTTTTAAATATCACACGTTAAATACTGTTGTGGGACCGATTAGTATTTTTTATTTGTGAACACACTCACTATTTCGAAATATGGTAACTAAACCACTCATTTAACCTCCCCATGAATTTCGACTAATCACCATCAATCACCCTTAAATTTCGATCCAATCACCCATCACCACGACTTTCCTTGTTAAACCCCACACGAATTTTGTGATAAGAGAAAATCATTTACCATATAGAGGAGATACGTTCATGAATGAAAAGATTCAAAGATATCACTTTAATATATATTTACTTTCACCTCATAAGCCTAACTTTTCCTCTTGATCGTATGAATAAAACCGAGTGCATGAGATTCATGAGCTTTGAGTTTCTATGTCCTTATTCAAGTGAGCATTTATGATGGAGTGTGAGTTCGACATGTTCTCATTGAGTCTTGTGTTCGTGTGTTGTTTCGGTTCCGCAATTGTAATCTTGTTCAAGCCTTGATCTTGCATCGACGAAGAGGTAAAGCTTTAACTATCCTCGACACTTCTAACATACAATAATCATGCACGATCCTAGCTAATATGTTATACGTTTAAATGCATAAGAAACCTTAATATAAATCATGTTTGGCTGCCACATTCAATATATAAAAAGAGAATATGATACATAATTAACACAATAAAGGTTTTATTAATAAACGGTGCCGAGTCTTGTTACCTTGTCTATTCGATCGAACCTCATTGCAGCTTATAAAATTACATTGATATGATATGTTAATTAAGACCATGATATTGAAACTATAAAAGTAAGAATCATGCATGATGAATTATAATTATACGTATGGTTAAAACAAGAATAATGTGGTTGTGATATCATGCATGGGCTGTACGCATGTGGGGCATTCGAATATGTTATATTGTTCTTAGTATCGCATGTATTTTAGTGTTAATATGTCTTATGTTCTAATGACATTTTAAACCTTTGTTCTTATTATAAGCGATACGACATGTGTAAATATACAAGAATATGGGTCTAACCTATGGTCACAAGTAGTGTACATGCATACATGTATAATTGGAGTTAAAAAGAATAGTTGTGGTTCGATTTTAGCCTCATTAAAAATCTGATTGTCTCGCTTGTGTGTCCTCTTAATTTTAGTTGAGTTTCGTTAAGTGTCAGTACCAAGAGTGCGTTTAAGCGTGCGAGTCGAAATACGTTAATATTGCTTATAAATCGGTTAAGTCCTAAAGTGTCAATTTGAAGTGAAATTATCATATAAACACTAAAGATTAAACATTTGACATTTGTAGACTTTAAACTTTGATAATTTATATTTATAACTCTGAACTTTACTAAATTGATATATTTAACCCTAACTACTATAATGGTCATTTTGACCTTTAAAGATTATTTAACTGTCATTAATAACCCTAAAGTATTAAGTTACTATATTTGGCAAGTTACTAAAAAAATGGAAAGCCGACTAAAACGAGTAATCTAATTCATAAGTTATTAAGCCGATCATTAATTCGTGTAGATTCGCTGAAGAAGGAGTGACTTCCTATTCTTATGATATGGTTTCGTTGGCGGTTTAAGGTACAGATATTCCGTACTATTTTAGTAAGAGTGCACACTTTCTCTTACTTGACTTTGTCTTTGACTTGATTATTGTGTTATGACTTCCGTTTGGTCTTGGTTATGATCCTTTGTACTTGGCACTATGATTGATGTGTTTCACCGCTATTTGTGATCCTATTGTTATTCATTTGAACTCTTATGATCCGTTCGATAACCTTTTGTGACCTTAATCTTTGAACCTTTGTGAGACCTTGTATGTCTTTTGGGATATTATAACGGGAGTTGAAATCTTTTTCCTTAATTATGACATGGGAACATTTGAAGGAGTAACTATTTTACAACAACATTTTTAATATGATTGTAAGACCACTTTTATATGAGATTTTATAATTGCATAAATACACTTTTGAAGAATATCTTACGAAAACCTTTATTAAAGATCACTTTTACAAATGTCATCTTTTGGAAAATCTTTCTAAATGAACCCTTGTTATAAACCTTTTTAAATGGTATTATACTATGAACCTTTTAAAACAAGTGATGGGTACCTGCTAAAATGAACTTTTGTTTTAAACTCTCATTATGACCCTTTGATCATGAACTATGGGACTTTGGAACTTGGAATAGTGAACCTTGTGGATTGAAACTTTGGCTTTGACCTTTCCATTATGAACCGTGCCATTTGTAAACCTTTGACCTGAACCTTTGCTACGCACCTTGGATTATGATACTTTGATTTTACTTAGACATTGCTATTTGATTTGCCTTTGACCCTTCAGTATTATATCCGAGCATTTTCCTAGCCATGAAGGTAACATGGCCGTGGCATTGATGCACCAATGTCATGACTCCAATGTGGTCGAGTGATGTTCCACACCGTCCCTTTGTTTGATCTACATTTGGTTTAGGTAGGGGCGTATGGATGCATCCTATATTTGCTTTGATTTGACTTGCTACTACATTTGGTTTGGTGTCTAGTACTGTGTGCAATACATGCCTTTCACATATATTTGGGAGCTAGCTACTCCGTGGTCACTTGAGGACTCCCCTCCTACTACATTTGGTATTATGAGGTCTCCCCTTTGAGTACATGGTTACTCTGCTGAAGACTTTGTTTTGTTTTGTTTGGCTCGTGGTAGAATGCTGATATAACCTAACCTTTAACTTATTCTTATCATCCTTATTATACCTTTTGTTTTCCCCAATGCACCCTATGATATTCTTTGTTCCTTATCTTTTGCTTCGTTTATATATATCTGTTCACTGGGCTTTTTAAGCTCAGCCGCATTTCTTTTCTTGCAGCAGGTTTAGTAGGAAGTTGGGTTTGTGGATGAGAGATCTTATTTTGGACTTAGAAGACTTCACCCTGATTAGCTACTGGCTGGACTTAGAGATGATTAGAAGCAATTGATGTTGGGCTTAGTTCATCATTGTTACTCTTTTGTATTTTGTTTAGTTCTCCTTGTAACCTTTGTATACTTTGTATTAGAAATGTATATCCGTTCGCTTGTGTTCTGATTTGACTCCATAATGTTACACTTTATCCCTTCTCAGGTTGGGGTGTTACAACTGTAGGAACATAGGAAACCGCTTTGAGAACTTGCTTTAGGAATCCCCTATATGAACTTAAGTTTTGACCGGTAAGGAATGGTAGACTCTAAGATTCCGCTTATGTATCTTTGCTTCCGCATTACTCTGTTTCGTGCCTTACGTTTAGCTATGCCTTTTTGGAATCATTCTTTTGGAATTAGAGATTTTGCACCACCTAAGTTTACCACTAGTAAGTTGGAAGGCATTTAAGATTGCGTGTTAATGCATAACTCTATTTTGATTTTATCTTTGATCTCTGATCTGTTTGTTGATCCTTTTGACACCTCTTTGGGCATTCTGAGAATCTACATGGCGATGACGTGTTTGAAGCACTCTCTGTTCGTATCTTGCTTTTGGTAAATCCCCTGTAAGCTTCCTGAAGTTATTTGATTTTGTTTTACTCATCTTTTCCATCTCTGAGAAGTCTGGTGGTGTTTAACCACGAGTATGAGAATATCTCTTTCCCTTTCGAACGATAAAATCTGCTATGTTAATCTGCCTTTCTTTGGAAAGTCAACTTTGATTTGATTCTGATATATGGTTGGTTGTTTAAGCATTCGAGATGCTGACGATTGTTCTACTATGTCTCACCTTTGATGTTTTGAACTATTTGAAAAATCCTCTACCAAGATTTCCTATCTTTGAACTTTTGCTATCATTATTTTCTCTAGAGGCTCGCATGTTACTTTCGCGGTTATGAAGTTCTCTTACACCTACTTTGTACGCCAAGAGATGAACATTTTCGTATGAATTATGTTTTGGCACCGTGAAATTTCGGATATGACTCTTGTTGAACCGCCAAGTTTTCCACTGGAGGATGGAGCTGAATAGAACCTGAAGATGACAGACAACGGTAACTACCCTAGAGAGTTGATGACATACCCCGCAAGACGGAAGAGTTGACGAGCAGAACGTAGGAACCTGGTCAAGACGGCGAACCTGGAGCTAATGAAGAACATAGAGTCTCACTTCCCTATTCATCTTGGTTGTACTAAGATGAATTTAGAGTGGAAGCAGACTGGATGATGAGGAGACTGAAGACCGTACCAGAGATTCACATTGCTCAGTCACATTTCAAGAAGAAACTGCAGAAGGCTTGAGGAACCAAACTCAAGATAATGATGTAGTTTCACTCTTAAACTTGAAGATGGACGAAGACTGTCTACTTGGACATAAGAAGATTCTGAAGAGACAAATTCTTGAAACGAACCTTGTAATGGAGGAATTGATGCCTTAGCGACATGTTTCTTTCTGATGATGATTGTTTGATTTTGCTATGTTTTTCAAGCTTCGTTTGTTTTGTTCGACATCGTTTTGTTATTGATCTTTGAATAGGACTAACCCAGGAGTTAGTTGAACTGATAGGTGGAATTGTAGATTTGTTTCACTAATTGAGAAAAAGTATGACCATCATGAGGGCATATTTATATGATGCCAGTATTATGACGCCTGGCCAACGTGATAATACTTACATCATATAAGGTGCACTTTTTGTGTTCATAGGATGTCTCAAGAAGTTCCTTAGTGGAGACTTAGATTTCTGTTTCGTTTGCGACGATCTGCGAATAGTGAGACCTATAGGACTCTTTCGATCTGTACATTTGATCTGCGTTATCGCCGTACGTTTTAATACGTTTGAATTCTCGACACGCAATTGTTTGACTCCTATGTTTTGATACGGATCCTAAGTTCTATTGTAGAGCTTTTACCAATTGATGTTATCGATCGACCTATCTTCTGCCTATATGGTTTTGATTTGTTACTATGAAGAGCTACATCTATACTTTTGTTGGATCAGTTTCAAGACAATCTATTACGAGTTAAAATATGAAGCTTTGGATGTTGAGAATCTGAAGAGTTAAACCAATAGACATCACCTTCGTGATTGATATCGTTCAATACATTCTCATCTGATCAGTCCATTTCTTTTTCCACAGACGAAAGTACTCAACCGGTCCTATATCTTCCTTTGTGTATCTTTTAAGGGGATACGATTGTCATCTGTTGCGTCCGGTATGTGATTCTTTTGATGTGAATTCTGTATGATGTGCCTTCTCAGGGGAACCCGAAACCACCTTTGAATCTTTAAGATCAAGTATTGGGAAAAAAGATCACTCTATTCATTGAAATTCTGTAAGTCTGAAATTGTGCGAGTTAAACTACTCTTTTTCTGTTTGAAATTGGTGTACCTTCTTGTTGTTTTGCTACCTTCTCCATTTTCAATTTTCGCGGACGAAAATTATTTTGAGGGGGAGATAGTTGTAAAACTCACATTTCCATAATACGTTTGAATTACTAAAATACCCTCCAATTTGAAATTTTGAAGAAATATTTACGTTTACCAAACAAGCCCTAAATCAAAAACGATTATTGTACGATCACAAATGTGAACATGTAACTTCAAGTAAATAATATTTGAGCTATTACAACATCACATAACCTCAAGAATGTGAAATTTGAATTAAAACATAAGTGTTGCACGTTACGTGACCTAAAGGGGTCCAAAAACATTAAAACTTGTACACAACTTTAGAAATAAATATATATTGTTATCCTAAGTTATTTTCTTATTCAAAATTGATAAATTTGACCTTCCCCTCTGTAATGCCCGGAAAATTTAAACTTAGTAAATACCTAAAATACCCTCTAATTTTGAACGTATCAAAAACGAATAATTATTCTAGATGTTTCGATATATTTTTAACCTAAGTAATTTAAAACCTTAATACTCGAATAATACACATTTATACCGATAATAGAACTTACGATAAAATAATTGGTACACCTTTTAAATATCACACATTAAATAATGTTGTGGGACCGATTAGTATTTTTTATTTGTGAACACACTCAATATTTCGAAATATGGTAACTAAACCACTCATTTAACCTCCCCATGAATTTTGACTAATCACTATCAATCACCCTTAAATTTTGATCCAATCAACCATCACCACGACTTTCCTTGCTAAACCCCACATGAATTTTGTGATAAGAGAAAATCATTTACCATATAGAGGAGATCGTTCATGAATGAGAAGATTCAAAGATATCACTTTAATATATGTTTACTTTCACCTCATAAGCCTAACTTTTCCTCTTGATCGTATGAATAAAACCGAGTGCATGAAATTCATGAGCTTTGAGTTTCTACGTCCTTATTCAAGTGAGCATTTATGATGGAGTGTGGGTTCGACCTGTTCTCATTGAGTCTTGTGTTCGTGTGTTGTTCCGGTTCGGCAATTGTAATCTTGTTCAAGCCTTGATCTTGCATCGACGAAGAGGTAAAGCTTTAATTATCCTCGACACTTCTAACATACAATAATCATGCACGATCCTAGCTAATATGTTATACGTTTACATGCATAAGAAAGCTTAATATAAATCATGTTTGGCTGCCACATTCAATATATATAAAAGAGAATATGATACATAATTAACACAATAAAGGTTTTATTAATACACGGTGCCGAGTCTTGTTACCTTGTCTATTCAATCGAACCTCATTGCAGCTTATAAAATTACCTTGATATGATATGTTAATTAAGACCATGATATTGAAACTATAAAAGTAAGAATCATGCATGATGAATTATAATTATACATATGGTTAAAACAAGAATAATGTGGCTGTGATATCATGCATGTGTTGTACGCATGTGGGGCATTCGAATATGTTATATTGTTCTTAGTATCGCATGTATTTTAGTGTTAATATGTCTTGTGTTCTAATGACATTTTAAACCTTTGTTCTTATTATAAGCGATACGACATGTGTAAATATACAAGAATATGGGTCTAACCTATGGTCACAAGTAGTGTACATGCATACATGTATAATTGGAGTTAAAAAGAATAGTTGTGGTTCGATTTTAGCCTCATTAAAAATCTGATTGTCTCGCTTGTGTGTCCTCTTAATTTTAGTTGAGTTTCATTAAGTGTCGCTACCAAGAGTGCGTTTAAGCGTGCGAGTCGAAATACGTTAATATTGCTTATAAGTCGGTTAAGTCCTAAAGTGTCATTTTGAAGTGAAATTATCATATAAACCCTAAAGATTAAACATTTGACATTTGTAGACCTTAAACTTTGATAATTTATAATTATAACTCTGAACTTTACTAAATTGATATATTTAACCCTAACTACTATAATGGTCATTTTGACCTTTAAAGATTATTTAACTGTCATTAATAACTCTAAAGTATTAAGTTACTATATTTGGAAAGTTACTAAAAAAATGGAAAGCCGACTAAAACGAGTAATCTAATTCATAAGTTATTAAGCCGGTCATTAATTCGTGTAAATTCACTGAAGAAGGAGTGACTTCCTATTCTTATGATATGGTTTCGTTGGCGGTTTAAGGTACAGATATTCCGTACTCTTTTAGTAAGAGTGCACACTTTCTCTCTTTTGACTTTGTCTTGGACTTGATTATTGTGTTATGACTTTTGTTTGGTCTTGGTTATGATCCTTCGTACTTGGCACTATGATTGATGTGTTTCACCGGTATTTGTGATCCTATTGTTACTCGTTTGAACTCTTATGATTCGTTCGATAACCTTTTGTGACCTTAATCTTTGAACCTTTGTGAGACCTTGTATATTCTTTTGGGATATTATAATGGGAGGTGAAATCTTTTTTCTTAATTATGACATGGGAACACTTGAAGGAGTAACTATTTTACAACGACATTTTTAATATGATTGTAAGACCACTTTTATATGAGATTTTATAATTGCATAAATACACTTTTGAAGAATATCTTACGAAAATCTTTATTAAAGATCACTTTTACAAATGTCATCTTTTGGAAGATCTTTCTAAATGAACCCTTGTTATAAACCTTTTTTAAATGGAATTATACTATGAACCTTTTAAAACAAGTGATGGGTACCTACTAAAATGAACTTTTGTTTTAAACTCTCATTATGACCCTTTGATCATGAACTATGAGACTTTGGAACTTGGAATAGTGAACCTTGTGGATTGGGAACTTTGGCTTTGACCTCTCCATTATGAACCCTGCCATTTGTAAACCTTTGACCTCAACCTTTGCTATGCACCTTGGATTATGATACTTTGATTTGACTTAGACTTTGCTATTTGATTTGCCTTTAACCCTTCAGTATTATACCCGAGCATTTTCCTAGCCATGAAGGTAACATGGTTGTGCCATTGATGCACCAATGTCATGACTCCAGTGTGGTCGAGTGATGTTCCACACCGTCCCTTTGTTTGATCTACATTTGGTTTGGGTAGGGGCGTATGGATGCATCCTAGATTTGCATTAATTTGATTTGCTACTACATTTGGTTTGGTGTCTGGTACTGTGTGCAATACATGCCTTTCACATATATTTGGGAGCTAGCTACTCCGTGGTTACTTGAGGACTCACCTCCTACTACATTTGGTATTCTGAGGTCTCCCCTTTGAGTACATGGTTACTTTGCTGAAGACTTTGTTTTGTTTTGTTTGGCTCGTGGTAGAATGCTGATATAACCTAACCTTTAACTTATTCTTATCATCCTTATTATACCTTTTGTTTTCCCCAATGCACCCTATGATATTCTTTGTTCCTAATCTTTTGCTTCGTTTATATATATCTGTTCACTGGGCTTTTTAAGCTCAGCCGCATTTCTTTTCCTGCGGCAGGTTTAGTTGAAAGCTGGGTTTGTGAATGAGATATCTTATTTTGGACTTAGAAGACTTCACCCTGATTAGCTACTGGCTGGACTTAGAGATGATTAGAAGCAATTGATGTTGGGCTTAGTTCATCGTTGTTACTCTTTTGTATTTTGTTTAGTTCTCCTTGTAACCTTTGTATACTTTGTATTAGAAATGTATATCCGTTCGCTTGTGTTCTGATTTGACTCCATAATGTTACACTTTATCCCTTCTCGGGTTGGGGTGTTACACTTAGAATGTGTATTAGTTAGCAAGTGGGCATAAATCCTTCGACAGAAGATTATTCAATTACATGGCGCACCTGCAGTGATCGTGTCAGAGATTCGCGTTTTACTTCACATTCCTAGGAAGGACTACTGAAGGCTTGAGGGACCAGACTCAAGTATAGTAATTCTATTCACCTACAGACTGATGGATAAGCAGAACAACTATTCAAACTTGGAAGAAGGGTTGAGGAGGAAGTTTGACCAGTGGTAGGTCTGGTTGTGTTTACTCATTAAGAATTATGTCATGCAAGTGACAAGGGTTTTCCCTTCAGATTTTGTATGAACAGAGATGTAGAACACCTTCTGGTTGAATTAAGTCGGGAAGCTGCTTATTGAATGTTTAGAGTCGATTACAATGACTAATGGATTAGTTATCATTGTCTAAGAGAAATTTTGAAACTTTAAACCAGGAATTTGTGTATCCGGTATGACGTTCCGTATAGAAGAGTTATGACATTTTGGCATATATGTAAGATTTGGTTCGTGATATGTTAATCCTTAGATTCATTGTTATCCGTGCGGTTATCCTACCTATTCCATTTTTCATTCCGTTACGATTCGATACTCCGATGTATGCTAAGTAAATCGTCATTACGAATAGGTTACCAACCTCTTTAGGAAACTCTCGATATGTCTGATAATTCGATATATGTTTCTCTAGTTGTTAGCAAGGTTCTTAGTTCGTTTAGAACCTGATTGGACTTGTGAAATTTCAACCATCTAGTATCACTTCCGTATTTATTCTATATTCATCGGATGTTCATGTATCTCTCTGTGAGATTTCGACTATCATTTGTTTCTTGTTAAATTCGTACTCATTGGATCAGATTGGTTATGATTTATTTTCTGTGGAGAACCCGAGGCTCTCTTATTTTGTTTGGATCAAGTCATGAAAAACTATTTCATTGTGAAGATTCTTTTGGGAAGAGCCTCCCCGAGCGTGAGGATTAATTGTGACATTCTTTTGTGTTTGGCTACGTCTCCGTCTAACTTTTGTGAGTTCAATTTTCGAGGACAAAAATTTTCTTTTTAGAGGGGAAAAATTGTAAAACCCAGAAATTCCGAACATGTAAATTACCCGAAATACCCCTCAATTTCAAACTTTTGAAATACGAATTATAAGTATAACCTAAGTTTATAAAGACATTAATACCTGAAAATTTCATGACATTTGGAACTTTTAAGACTTATGACACAAAACTTATACACAAGTAATATATGTGACACGCCTAAGTGATTGTATTTTCCTTTTTGAAAACCCTTCTTTATACGTTTTATTTACTAGCTAGTTACCACATCTTTTTATTTGACAAAAAACCTTCAAACCCTAAAAACTAAACCACAACTCAACAAACGGCGGCTGCTGCTCTCCTTCTCCATTCTGATCGATCAAGAAGGTGAGCAAGAAAGGTTGTACGTGGAGTTTTGGTGGAGGCTTTGACAGTGGGAAATGCTGGTTCGACTAAGGGTTGGGCATACGTGGTATACTAGGTCGACAAAGGTGGTATTCGTTTGTGTTACTGGTTCGAAAGGATGCGCTGTTGTTCGTATGATTCGTGCTCGTGTTCCTTGTCGTGCTTAGTTTTGGGTTTCGACCAGGCTCGTTGCATGATAGTCTTTGTGGTGGTGACCGTGGGGTGTTGGTTATGTTTGCGAAGTCTTGGTTTTGACTCATGTGGTGATTCGAATAAGGTCCTGGTCTTGACTAGTGTGGTCTCGTTTCGGAAAGGGTTTGGTTGTTTGAATTCGGTTATGGTTTCGAGCCTTGGTTCCTCATTCCTTTGGCCATCCGATCATGCAAAGGTATCGCGTCTCAACCTTTGCTCTTCTCTTTCGTTTTGATCTCGTTTTATACGTATATCTTGTCACATGAAAGCTTACATGGAATAATGAAACAAGACTATATGAAACCACACATATAAAAGAGTTAACGCCAGATAAAATGGTTAAGAACGTTGTGTTGCGTGTGTCTTAGTATCGAGCTATATATCTAAAACATACATACATGCTTAGCGTAACTTAAATCGGAATTAGTTAAGTATCTGCTTTAGATATCACAAAATGAATCTCAATGAGATATGGACATTGAAAACGACAGTTTAATTTGTTTATTATATAATACAAGTTCATTTGAATATTGTTCTACATATATAAGTAGTAAAATAATACTACTGATTGCATGGTTTCATTGTTGATGTTGCATGCATGAGAATATGTGCTATAAAGTGATTAAAAGCTCAAGTAAATATAGCATGAGTTTATTTATATACGAAAGATTAGTAATGTGGTATGTTGGCATGAATATTACGATATTTAATCTAAACATCCTTTTCATGTTTTGATGATGACAAAGATGTAAGTTACAACATATAACGTAAAGTGCTTAAGTTACTTGTGATCACAATTCTTCTATGCATTCTTACGTCAACAAGCCTCGACATCTCAACGTCTCAAGTATGCTTCAACTATCACTTAAGGTATGGATAAACAAGTGTCTTATACATATCATGATCAAAGGGGTATTTAATTAACTAATACAAAGTTTATTTAATTATATAAACATATTATATATTTTTGAAAAACACTTTTGGTAATAAAGAAAAATGTTTTAATCATACTAAATATATGATTTCAAACTTTTAACCAAAATTAGTTAGTTTTTCACCAAATAAACTTTCCTCACTAAAAGACAGAAAATCTGGCCGTTTCAGTAGGGCGGCCCCTTTAATTATAAGGGGCGGTCCCCTTAATTTTAAGGGGACCGGCACACAACTAAGGGGACCGGCCACGCTCCCCTGTCAGATTTGGTCAGAAATTTTTCCCTATAAATACCACCTCAAACCTGGAATTTTTCTTATCTTTTGCACAAAAATTTTCAGATCCAATTCTCTCTAAACATCCTTCTAAAACCCTTTGATCATAAGATTATTAATCTTTGTTTCAAGTGATCCAATCTCTCATCACTCAAAGTGCAAGAGAAGAATCCTCCCTATCATAAACCCAAAGATGTATTAGGATCTAGTTAGTGCTTATGTGAAGTTGTGAGTTATGTATATGTAATAAGTAGATCAAGATGATCTTACTTAGTAGTGATTTAATGAGTGAGTAAGAAGTAGTGGGAGGAAGTAGTAGTGTGGAGAAGACATGTAGTTGTGAAGATGTAGGTGTGTGAATAAGTAGTGGAGTTTAGAAGAAGTCGTGAAGCCGTGAAGAAGTTTAGAAGAAGTTGTGATGAAGTCGTGAAGAAGTCGTGAAGTCATGAAGTTGTGTAGAAGTTGTGTAGTGATCGAAGTTTTGTTGTGAGATTGGTTCTAGCTACTATTAGAACTCGACATTTAGCTTAGTGTCGTTAAATGGTGTAAGCAAAAGTTGTGTACGGTTTTCTCCGCCAAAAGGGAGCTTGTTGAGTAGTGAAGAAAACTCTCGAGTAGGTGACTCGGGGAGTGGAATAGGAACAAGGAAGGTGTCCTTGTAGCCGAACCACTATAAATCATCGTGTCCGGTTTGCATTTCGTTTCTCTTATCTCTTTCCATTTATTCTTGCATTTATCGCTTTACATCTATGCTTGCCTATATGTCTTAGTTGTTGCTTATATAGTTGTGATGATTGATTGTGTTGTACATAGAAGTTAATATTGTGATTGTGTGTATTATTATATGATATGGTCAAATAGATTATTATTCACACTTCTCATATTAAGTTTAACTTGATAGATAATTTGATACAAAACGTTTTAAGATTTTAAAAGGAAAACGTATTCACATAAAGATCGACCAAAGCTCCATTCATGAAACTAAGTTTTTCCAAAAGCTTACATATATATAATTGATCATATTGATTATATGTTGTTTTCATACTAAACTCTAATTGAAGGTTTTTCAAACAAACAATTGAATAAATTCGAATCAACATTTTGGAAACCAAGTTTTAATAAAACGAAAAAGAGGGGAAAACTATTCAACCCCCCCCCCCCCTTCTAGTTTTCCACAATTTGTACCAGAGACACGTCACTCAAATTTTCAAAACAAATGGTTTTAAAAATTGAGTACGATCCATGTATCAAATTACCCATTAAGGAGGATTAAATATGAAAAGTGTTTTGTTGATTGACTTGTATTAGTTTTGATGATATATACACTAATTATACTAGCTCGAAATAATATTATGCTTAAAATAAGTGTTATATGTTCGGTATCAAAATCAGAAAGTTACACACCTTTCCGAAAAGTCAGAAAACAATTTTTTACAAAAAAATGAAATTTTGAGTACCAGATGGGCGGCCCCCTTAATTGTCTGGGCGGCCCCCTTAAATACTGGGCGGTCCCCTTAATTATTTAAGGGGTCCGCCTATCTGTTCGACAGTTTTTCGAAAACTTTGAAAAATCATATAAAATTAACCGTAACTCCGTAGAAGTCGTGCCACCCGGCGTTTTAAAGGTAATTGAGTCTACTTTCATTTAAAAATACTTAAAAATAACCATTACAAACTTAAATAAGTAAGAAAGTCAAAATACTATACGGTGGTCAAAAATTTGTGTTTCATTTTAACGTAAAACTTTTGTTTTACCTTTTCCTTCAAGTCGGGTATTCCTAGTTGATATACTTTTGAAAAATTAAGTATTTATGTTTTCAAAATATTGATCTTAATTAAATTATAGAATGGGAGGAAACTATTTTATTTTCAAATAAATTCGAGCTAAGTAAACGTTTGTGTATATAATACACAAAACGACGACAAGTGTTTTATGTGTTATGTGAACTTCTTTGTGATTTTATTTTCCTAATTGAATATATTAAATGATTGTTGCTATTTGAAGTTTAGCTATGTATACATCTATGCATATGTGTCCTATTAGTGTATAGCTAGTTTGCCGATTTATACTTAACTAGATCTTATGCTAGATTTCTTGCGTTAGGATTGTTATAATATGCTTGCATTGCATATAGGTATAGATTGCTTAATGTTACTCAAACATCTTGTAAATGAGTTCAATCTAGTCACCTAAACATTTCAAACAATTTAATCTACTCTTCACAACACACTTAAATATTTTCTACAAATTAGCTTGTTTTACCTTAAGATGTTTAATAAGAGAAATTGAATCATTGTAAAACATTAATAGTTATATAAAAGAAAAAGTATTTTCAAAATCTAAGTGTGTTCATAATAAGTAAAATGAAGAGTCTTTCACAAAAACAAAGCATATAACAATCATGAAATAATAAGTCAACTTTTAATCACTCACTAATAAATAATCTTAGGATTAATGGAACACACTATCAAAATGTTTATTTATTTCAAATGAGTGTCCGTGAGGGTCAAGAAAGATCTTGATATTATATCAATTCATTATTCAAATTATGGTTGATATATTCATCAAATCCAATTGACGTGTTTTTGAGTGTGGACAAGAAATTGGATTGCTATTTGTTTAGCTTCAATATTATATCAAATTACAACAAAAGATATAGTCTTGAATCTACATACTCAATCACACTAGATTGATATGAAAATAGTTATATCCTTTGTAGATGAAAAGAGTGTGCATTGGATCATAACTCACACTTGTGTTGATAATGTCATATTGAATCTACTTGTCCAATAATTGTGTTCCAAATATTAGAATAACATTTTAAACACATTTATAAAATATACAATGAAGTAGGATTGACGACTTGGATGTTTCGTCCGAAATATTCAAGCAATTTACATTGCAATGCAATGGATAAATGTGTCATATCCGAAAAACTAAACATGAGCAAACTAACAACATATGTAAACTTTGCTCACACTACTTAAAATTGTCACTTCAAGATAAAATACATATTTAAGAATAATACACACTATATATTCTATGTATTTCATTTTCTTTGTAGCATGAATGGTTGTGTTACAAGATAATGCACTACACTTTCCTTTTTGAAATAATATAAGTTATTAGAAGTGAAAAATAACTTGTCACAATCCATAAACAAATAATTTTTTTTTCAAATACCTGTTAAAGTATGATATATAACATTGGCAAAAATCATAGAAAATAATATTTGTTTAAAAATATATTAATGTCTAGTTTTGATATCATTTGAGAATCACAAACTCATTTAAGATAAATAATCTTAATGAGATTCATTTCACAAGAGATGCTAAGGTGCACTCTTAAGTTTAGCACAGTTATTAAATCAAGTAATATGTCATCAAAACCAAACAACCGGTAAATCATGAAGAAAAGATTAAAACTTTTTGTTTACTCTTATCTAAACATTCAACACGTCTCTATTAGGATCGTGAATAAAATATATCATCTAGATTTACCTTAATTAAAACATGATGTTTGAGTCATATTAAGCCAAGTATTAGTGAATCAAGCAAACTTCATGTTTGGTAATCTTCGATAGGTAAATTTAGGAACTCAATTTCTTCTAAAAAGAGAATGACTACTGGAGAATCTATTGACTAGAAATTCAATTTAACCTAACGGTTGAATTGCTTCTATGTGAGAAGTTGGGTGTGTGTAACCCGTAAAAATGGTCGTGTTTAGCCTGAATTGAGCACCACTAGTAATAGTCTCATACTCATTCTCCAACTTGATTAAATTGCTCTTCCTTTATATACCTAACGCTAGTTTACTTTTATGAACTTTGCTTCTCATTAGATTCTTTGATTCCTAGATTTATGGCATATCGCATATATGTTGTTTCTAGATGTTTATTTGCTCCTATGTGATTTGATTGTATGCCTTTACATGCTTAACTCTATGTCCGGATGAGCACGAATTTAATGGGAAGGGAAAACACACTCACTCACATATATTCCTCTACCTTACACTCAAACCTCATAACCCTTCTTTAGTACATCCTCAAACCACCCATGTGAAATGAAAAACCGAATCATCCTTTATACTACCAATCTCGAGTCATCCACCATTTTCATGCCCGCAAAATTTACCTTCCTAAACCACATCTTTCCTACACTATAGATACCCTCTTCCCATCATTAATGCCATCACACCCAAACATGTCATCTCCCAACAACCAAAAACCTAAGATTTCAAGAACCGCAAGGATCTCCGTCAAACCCGTTTGGAGGAGGAAACTTGATTCTTGTCATAACTAAAGTGATGTTGTTCCAAGTCAACCAACTACTAAACCTCAAACCCACTCATTCCCTCATTCATGCTTCTTCTTATGATGAACATGCTCAATCCCAAAATAACAATCCCAATCTCTCAATCAATACTTCACATGTTGCTCATTCAACAAAAACACCACTCACTCTTGGAGAACCTCTTCCACCCATTTCAAGTTTTCATGACTACCCAAGCTCAACCATGTCTCCACCACCAAGAGTACCACCACCACATCCTACCACCTCATATGCCATTCCTATGTTGCATGTTCAAACCTTCACCCAAGACAACCATCATGTTCCACCATCATCACCTTCCTCCGAACACTTGAAGTTCGTTGAGGAGCTAAAAGAGGCTCATGAGCTTAGTGCTCTTTTAGCATTACATCTTGCGCAACGCAATTTGGATCCAACCCAATCAAGCTCACCATCATCACCACACAACATCAACCAAGTTGAGAAGCATGTCAACAATTGCCCTTGTTGCATCTTCCTTCAACAACAAACCATTGCCTTGAATGAGCACTTCATTTGGATTGAGTATCTTCTTACAAGATCTCAACAAACATCATCACTTGAACAACATCCAAACTCTCAATCAACCTCTTCCGCTCCTAAATCTACACCCCTAAAAGTCAAGCGAATTTCTTTATGAAATGCATCTTTTCCATTTCCTAGCAAGTGAAGAACATAAAGAAGATATCCAAGCTTCAAGTGTTGTCAAGCCATCACCACCTCATTCACATATCCATTTTCGATCGTCAACCAACAAAACACCTAAAAAATCCTTTGATTCCAAATCATCCACCCTTGTCAAACGTTATATTAATCTAAACCATATTTGTCAACCTTTTATCATTACCTTCCCTTTTCATTCACGCTCATCCTTCTTTATTTTTCTACGTCTTTAAAAGAACGCATCATTATCATTTTTTTTTACTCTTTTAGAATATATATTTTGGTATCCTTTGCCAAAATATGTCGGTAGAATCTTTGCATTAGGTTCCAATTATTATCATGTCTTAAGCTTTGGTTATGGTAATTTTTTTTTTTGGAAGTTAGGTTGTTGTTTTTAAAACAATAATTACATGTGCATATACCTATTACGTCCATATATTGTTCCCCTATTAGTATCATGCATATACCTATCATCATCATTATATATATTTGCACTTGTCTACTAACTTTGTTTTGAAGGATTACTTCATCGCTCGATTCTTTGGTAGCCAAAACTAGTTTTGAGCATACACCAAGGGGGAGTATACACCAAGGGGGAGCATACACCAAGGGGGAGCATTAAGGTTGATAGGATCAAGGCTTCACTTACGATGATGCAAGCTCTCCTTTTACATTCTATCTCAAGAGTTCAAGCGTAGTAGAAGTCTCGTCTTAGAGTCCACCTTTTTGCTTCGACAAAAGGGGGAGAAGAAGTGTAAACAAGTAACTTATACATTTTACTATAAGTTATAATTTACATAGTTTGTCATCATCAAAAAGGGGAAGATTGTTGGCTTGAATATTACGATATTTAATCTAAACATCCTCTTCATGTTTTGATGATGACAAAGATGTAAGTTACAACATATAACGTAAAGTGCTTAAGTTACTTGTGATCACAATTCTTCTATGCATTCTTACGTCAACAAGCCTCGACATCTCAACGTCTCAAGTAGGCTTCAACTATCACTTAAGGTATGGATAAACAAGTGTCTAATACATCTCATGATCAAAGGGGTATTTAATTAACTAATACAAAGTTTATTTAATTATATAAACATATTATATATTTTTGAAAAACACTTTTGGTAATAAAGAAAAATATTTTAATCATACTAAATATATGATTTCAAACTTTTAACCAAAATTAGTTAGTTTTTCACCAAATAAACTTTCCCCACTAAAAGACAGAAAATCTGGCCGTTTCAGTAGGGCGGCCCCCTTAATTATAAGGGGCGGTCCCCTTAATTTTAACGGGACCGGCACACAATTAAGGAGACCGGCCACGCTCCCCTGTCAGATTTGGTCAGAAATTTTTCCCTATAAATACCACCTCAAACCTGGAATTTTTCTTACCTTTTGCACAAAAATTTTCAGATCCAATTCTCTCTAAACATCTTTCTAGAACCCTTTGATCATAAGATTATTAATCTTTGTTTCAAGTGATCCAATCTCTCATCACTCAAAGTGCAAGAGAAGAATCCTCCCTATCATAAACCCAAATATGTATTAGGATCTAGTTAGTGCTTATGTGAAGTTGTGAGTTATGTATATGTAATAAGTAGATCAAGATGATCTTACTTAGTAGTGATTTAATGAGTGAGTAAGAAGTAGTGGGAGGAAGTAGTAGTGTGGAGAAGACATGTAGTTGTGAAGATGTAGGTGTGTGAATAAGTAGTGGAGTTTAGAAGAAGTCGTGAAGCCATGAAGAAGTTTAGAAGAAGTTGTGATGAAGTCGTGAAGTCGTGAAGTCATGAAGAAGTCATGAAGTTGTGTAGAAGTTGTGTAGTGATCGAAGTTGTGTTGTGAGATTGGTTCTAGCTACTATTAGAACTCGACATTTAGCTTAGTGTCGTTAAATGGTGTAAGCAAAAGTTGTGTACGGTTTTCTCCGCCAAAAGGGAGCTTGTTGAGTAGTGAAGAAAACTCTCGAGTAGGTGACTCGGGGAGTGGAGTAGGAACAAGGAATGTGTCCTTGTAGCCGAACCACTATAAATCATCGTGTCTGGTTTGCATTTCGTTTCTCTTATCTCTTTTCATTTATTATTGCATTTATCGCTTTACATCTATGCTTGCCTATATGTCTTAGTTGTTGCTTATATAGTTGTGATGATTGATTGTGTTGTACATAGAAGTTAATATTGTGATTGTGTGTATTATTATATGATATGGTCAAATAGATTATTATTCACACTTCTCATATTAAGTTTAACTTGATAGATAATTTGATACAAAACGTTTTAAGATTTTAAAAGGAAAACGTATTCACATAAAGATCGACCAAAGCTCAATTCATGAAACTAAGTTTTTCCAAAAGCTTACATATATAATTGATCATATTGATTATATGTTGTTTTCATACTAAACTCTAATTGAAGGTTTTTCAAACAAACAATTGAATAAATTCGAATCAACATTTTGGAAACCAGTTTTAATAAAACGAAAAAGAGGGGAAAACTATTCAACCCCCCCTTCTAGTTTTCCACATGGTAGCATAATAATGGTTTAATATGATGTCGGGAATACGTTAATATAATTTATTAAGCGACGGGGTCTAAAATTTGTCATCTCGATATATTTTACAGTATAAACTTTAAAGTTAATTATTTTGCATTTTTAAATATTATAATTTGATAATTTACATTTATAACCTTAAACTTTACTAAATTGTCATATTTAACCTCAAACCACTATATTGATCATTTTAATTTTAAATAGATTTAATTGTCCATTATAACCTTAAAGTATTAAATTACTAATTCAGGAAACTTACTAAATATGAAAACTTACTAATTTGGGAAACTTATTATTTTTAGAAAGTTACTATTTTTGGAAAGCTGTTATAAAAGGAAAGTTACTAAAAATCGAAAGCCGACTAAAATAAGTATTCTGATTTAAAACAAGTTATTAATAAGACGATCATTAATTCGTGTAGATCCGCTAGAGAAGGAGTTGCTCCCAATCTTTACGTTCTATGTTATATTTGCACTTGTGGTCTAAGGTACAGATATTCTAACCTTTTAGTAAGGTTTCTTATGACTCATGATACGTTCCATTGCCACTATTATGATTTCTGATCTTTATACGCCTGATATCCTTGGTTCATTTGATAGTATGAATTCGTATGAAGACCTTTTTTAAAAATATAACCTGATGACTTTTGAGAAAAACTATTTTTGAAATGATTTATGTGATTACGATACGATGCCAGTTTTATAATTTTATGAAATGTGTTTTTAAAGGAATACTTTTATGATAAAAAGGTTTTAAATAATTTTCTAAAGTCCTTAATCTGTTTTATTCTCTAAGATTTCTCATGACTTTCTTTAACATCTTTTGATTATTTAAATTCAAATTTTGAACCTTTGCTATGAACCCTTTTGCTATTATGCACATTTGATTTGAACCTCATTATATGAATCTTTGATGTTGACCTTCAACTTTAACCATTGCTATAATTCCTTTGTATGATCCATATTTGATCGATCCATTTTTGTCATGATTTGCTTGATATTTGTTACATGCTATAGTCCTTATTCTTATAGCATTCCTATGCTCTATTTGTTGCCCATTATTTGATTAATTTGTAGCCAGTCATGGGGAGTCCATGGCTTTGCCACTGATGCACCAGTGGTATTGACACTATCTATGGAGGTGGGTTTTAGTCCACAGCGTTCCCTTTAAGCTAGATATTCAGGCATATATTTATTATTGTATATGTTTACTTAGCCTAGAGCTTTGTGCATATATTAGTTCTTGCAGGGAGCATATGGATGCATCCTAGGTACTTTGTTTCGTTTTGAATTTGGTGAATGGTTATGTGTGTGCGAAACACTCCATTTCACATTTGGTACATCGAGCTAGCTACTCTATGTACAATTTGATATATGATTATTGGGCATTTCTGTTACTTCTACTATATATGTGATCCTTGTTGTTCTAACTTCTTTATTGTTATTGACTTATGCTTTCCTTAGTTCATTTGTTTACACTTATGATTCGTTCCATTTTCCTTTGATTCATTTGATATTCCTTATACGTATCCCCTTTGATCATATTATGTTGATTCTATCATATGTTCCATATTCTTTGATATTCATCTCAACCGGTTTGCTTGGATTCATTTCGGATTCACTTTTGTTTCCATTTTGTTATTAGCTTTTGTTTGTTTATATCTGTTCACTGGGCTTTTTAAGCTCAGCCGCATTTCTTTTCCTTTGGCAGGTTATTTAGAAGGAAGCTGGGTTTGAAGGAAGAGTGCTTAGGAGCTTTTAATGGACTACACGGTTGATAGCTCCCCATGGATTAGAGATGGACTTAGAGATTCTTCTTTTGATTCTTAGTTTGTAATTAGTTTGGAAGTTGTTATGCTTAGTTTTAGCACCTTATCATTTATTAGATTTGCTTTGTAACCCTTGTATTATTTAATGTATTCCGCTTGCTTATGTTATGATTCGACCTCATAATGTTACACTTTAGCCCTTTTTGGGTTGGGGTGTTACAATATATGATTTCAAATTTCCAACCAAAAATGGCAAATTTTATCCAGAAAAACCTTCCCCACTAAAAGACAAACAACTCAAACGTTCTGGAGGGGGCGGCCCCCTTAATCATTAAGGGGACCGGCAGCACTCTAGAACAGTATTTTGCTCCCCTTTAAATACTGGTTCATTTCACAAATTTTCCTTACCTTTTTGTAGTCAAAACCTTCTGATTACATCTCCATTTCTATCCCAGAATCCTTTGATCATATAATTCATAAGTCTTTGTTTCCAAGTGATCCAAACCTTCATCCAATCAAGTGCAAAAAGAAGAACACTCCTCAATATCCATACAATTGTAGTAGTGTTGTGATTAGTTAGTATCATCTTGTTGTAGTGCTAGATATTGTAAAGTGTTGTGTGAATTAGTTGATTGTAGATACTAGGTGTGCTGTAAAGTAGTGTAGTAGTTGTGATTTTGTTGTGCATAGAAGAAGGTGTGAAGTAGACAAGAAGAAGAGGTTGTGAAGCTATCTTGAAGAAGTTGTGAAGGTGTGAAGAAGGTGTGAAGTCGTGAAGAAGTTGTGAGATTGGTTCTAGCTACGACTAGAACTCGACATTTAGCTTAGTGTCATTAAAAGGTGTAAGCCAAGGTGTGTAAGGTTTCTCCGCCATAAGGAGTTTGTTGACATAGTGAAGAAAACTCTCGAGTGTGGTACTCGGGGAGTGGAGTAGGGCAAGGAAGGTGTCCTTGTAGGCAAACCACTATAAATTTGCGTGTTGTGGTTTGATCTTTCTAACTCTATCTTTTCTTCACTTTATTTCAATACTTACATTATTAGATTAGACTTGTTTGTATTTGTTGACACTTGAATTCACGTAAGATCGAATCAAAGTTTTTATAAACTACAAAAGATTTTGAAAATTAATTAAAAAGACGTAAAACAATTCAACACCCCTTCTAATTTTTCACAATTGGTATCAGAGCGCCATGTCTAGTAAGATCTTTAAAATATATTGTATTTTAAAACTTGTAACGATCTATGGAATCTGAATAATATTTAGAAGGGCAATCTATGCAAAGACCACCACTATTTGAAAGTGATGGATTTTTATATTGGAAAAATCGATTTGAAACTTATGTGAAATCAAAAGATCTAGATCTTTGGCATGTTATTATTAATGGTGATTTTTTACCTATTCAAAATAACCCCGAAACAAAGAAAGATGAAATCGTACCTTTTGAAAAACAAAATGATGATTTAAAAAGAAAACTTGCTAAAAATGATGAAGCAAAAATAGTTATTTATAATGCGCTACCACGTAAAGAGTACGAAAGGATCTTTATGTGTGAAACCGCAAAAAAAAATTGGAACTCTTTACGAATAACTTACCAAGGTAATAGTCAAGTCAAAGATAATAAAATAGATCTACTTGTTCAACTATATGAGCAATTCACGATTCCGGAAGAGGAACCAATTGATAATGCTTTCGCTAGATTTAACACTATCATCACAAGTTTAAAAGCACTTGATGAGAATTTTTCTAGTAAGAATTTTGTTAGGAAGTTTCTTAGGGCTCTTCACCCAAAATGGCGAGCTAAAGTGACGGCTATTGAAGAATCAAAGAATTTGTCAACGTTGGAACTTGATGAATTAATTGGAAACTTGAAAGTCTACGAAGTAATTATAAAGAAGGACTCCGAAATGGTCAAAGGAAAACGAGAGCAAAGCAAGTCAATCGCTTTGAAAGCTAGAAAGGAATCTAGTAACGAAGATAGCTCATCTTCCAAAAGTGATGACGAAGAATACGCCATGGCCGTAAGAGACTTCAAGAAATTCTTCAAAAGGCGAGGAAGATTCGTTAGACAACCACACGATGAAAGGAGAGTATCTTAAAAGAATAAAGATGACAAGAATAGCAAGAATGAGAGAAAGTGTTTCAAATGTGGTGATCCAAATCATCTCATTGGAAAATGTCCAATGATGTCAAGAGATCAAAATCAAAGAGCATTTGTTGGAGGAGCTTGGAGTGATAGTGATGAGGAGGAGAAAGAAACGACAAAAGAAGAGAAGTATGTTATGGCAAAAACATCAAGCGAGGTACGTTCCGAAACTGAGTATTTTAGTGATGAAAATTATTATTAGACGAAAATGATTTAGATAATGAGTATAATAGACTATGCAAATTAGGACAACATGTAATAACGAAAAACAAATCACTAAAACATATAAACAACCAATTAGAAAATGAAATACTATAACTTAAAATTAAAATACATAAATTAGAAAAAGGTAAAGAAATTATTGAAGAATGTAAATTATGTCAAGAGCTTAAATGTGAAAATGAAATACTTAGAAATGAAATTTGTAAATTTGACAAATTTGAAAATAGTAGTAACTCGCTTACGAAAATAATAAGTATTCAAAGAATATCCGGAGACAAAACCGGCTTAGGATTTAACCCAATTGAAGCTTCATCGAGTGAAACAAAAAATGTTAAGTTTGAAAGCGAATCTACTAAACCAACATCCTTAGAAAAACATCCAAAATACATACTCATAAATGATAAGAAAATACCTCTTGCAAGTAATGAAGAAATAAAAACGTTTTAAAAACCGTCTTTAAAGACCGATGTAGGACCCTCTAAACCTAAAACAAGATCTAAAACTCCACCACCTAGGAAACCAAATAATTCTTATCCTAGATCTAAAACACCTCCACAAAAAAAAAAAAAAAAAAAAAAAAAAAAAAAAAAAAAAAAAACCCTAGTAATCAAATGTGGAACTATCAACCGAGTTACAACCCTTGGGGAATACTACCACCTTTCATGCATCCTAGCCAAATGTTGAACATGTTTGAACCAAAAAACTTTGGACCAAAGAGGCAATGGGGACCAAATAGCTAGATCAACATTCCTTATTACTATCTTGGAGTTCTATCGCCATAGATTTTTGCAAAGTCTACTTATCATCTTGAAGATTTTCTTTTTAAAGACCGCCGGGTAGGCCATTCTTTCTCTACTCAATTGCCATGCGTAGATATTTTTTACTTTGCTTGCGTAGATATAATTTACTTCCTCATTTCTCTTGAACATACATACATATATATATATATATATATATAAACATATTCACATATTGCCGAACACATCTCAAATCCTCCATTAACTTGACACTTTGATAATTTTATCCGAAAATGTGAAAGGAACATTTTAATTAGCGAAACGTTAATTAAAAATTGTCAAGTACCTCATCATCGTGCCAATAGATCCTTACGTATTTTTGATATATTATAAATCTAAGTATATATATATATATATATATATATATATATATATATATATATATATATATATATATATATATATATATATATATATATATATATATATATATATATGTTTGTTCCAGAAACAAAAACCGCGAAAAATTCAAAAATCAATGCGCGGCCCCCTTAAAGATTAAGGGGACCGGCTTGTTATCGAGGGCGGTCCCTTAATGTTTAAGGGGACCGGCCTACTGAAACTTCCAAAATCGTTTTCCACTTTAAATCTTTTGCCAAAAACTCCATTTGTTCATAATTTCCTCACCCACCACTGCTGTGAACGAACCAAAACCACCAAAACCACTAAAATCCTTCACCAAATCACCAATCCGGGGTTTCGCAAGGGGCAAACGCTAACCAAACGTATAACAACATCTTTTGTAAGTTTTCCAACATACATTTCATCACATTTCATTCAATTTAGTGTCTAATCAATAATGAGGTATTTTATTAAAATTTATTTTAATCCGAATTTTAGTAAAATTGAAGTTAGGAATTGAATAACCAAATGCTTCCCAAAGGATTATAATGTAGAATTGCAACTCAAACTAAGTATAACACATCATATTGTCAAAAATTTTAATCGCCCATAAACCCTTATTAATTTCATTCTTCAAAAAGCACATTGTTGATATAACTCTTAAAAACTAGTTAAAACTTACTACATTGTAGTGGTTTAATGTTTTAAACAATCAAAACATACTTTTCAATTCATTGTAAAAAGTTTCATGAAGACAACATGGGCGTTTGGTACATGAACAAATCATACTTATATGAACTTATTTAAAACTTAAAACTAATTCATTAAACTTACTAACATAATTCGAGTCTATAGATGTCATCAAGATATATAATCAATATATATATATATATATATATATATATATATATATGTGTGTGTGTGTGTATGTATATATATATGTATGTATATATATATGTATATATATATGTATATATATATATATATATATATATATATATGTGTGTGTATATATATATATATATATATATATATATATATATATATATATATATATATATATAACATATGCATGTTAATTATTTTTGTCTTAATTTTATTTTTGTTGTTATATTGTTTAGGTGAAAATGCCTAAGACCACGGTTGGTGATGTTTCTCAAACCAAACAATACATTCCTCAAGTTTCTTCTACTCCCGGCATGTCTCCCGCCGTTGCATGTTACTATCGTCCCATTGAAAATAGAAACATTCACGAGGGTAGAATTGTCGATCCATCCTACTATGAATCTGATCATATCGAACGATCGTTCAACAATATCCGTCTTGATTGTCTTTTCAAAATCAACGAACCAATCATTCCTCGTTTTGTTCTCGACTTCTATAGCCAAGTGACGGTGCAAACCGATCCCTTTGGCCATCTCCTCATTTCTTTCATGATCCAACATCAATTCATCACTCTTACTCTTGCTCAGTTTGGACAAATCCTCAAAATCCCATATACAGGCCAAGACGTATACTCTAATGAATGGGATCTTTCCTCACTTGAACAAAATCATCCTCAGGGTGGTCCGTACTATTCTGAGATTCCTAGTCCTGAAGACGTTCGTCGACTGCTTGAACTAGAACGTGGTACGACTAGTCGCAGAATCAAGTCGAAGAATGTCAATATTCATGAAAATCAAATTCTCCTCAAGGAGCTAAGCCCCGACATGAAAAATTGGGAAGAACTCATTCGCTAGAATGCGTTTGGTACTGGCGGTCACCGTGATCATCTCATGGCTACCACATGTTGTATTGTGTAGTTGCTGAAGAAAACTACAATCTGGCTTATCTCTTTGTCAATCGAATCACACTCCAAATGCCAATCTTCCTTATGGTAGTTCCTCACTCGACTTTATCGTCATATCATGGAACATTACCAAGATCTTCGAAATGATTTCTATGTGCAAATTCCTCCCACTTTGAACCAACTCACTCTTGTTCGTACTCGTCGTTCTCGAAGTGACAAGGGGAAATCTTGTTGTCCTTTGTTTTCTATGCCTCATGGTTCAACATCTCATCGAGGTAATGATGATGAGGAGGAGGAAAACACCTCGCGTGCCAGTACCCCATCACCCACTACCTATGTTGATGATCTCCCTGATCTTGACTATACCCATTATCAAATTCCTCTTCCTCATGAGCGTACCGATGAACTCCTCTTCACTCGTCAAACGTCTATACTTAACCAACAACAACAAATGCATGAAGAAGTTCGAGGAGGATTCAAGTCCGTAGGAAAGATGTTCAGGAAGATGATGGGCAAGAAGAGGAAGTAGAGATGTTGATGTGTTGCTACTTTGTAATGTTATTGCTCTATTAGAAATTTGTGTGGTTTGTTATTTGTCCGATTTATTCAGAAATACTTGTGTTCTTTCATGTTTATTTCTTGAATGATGCTTAGGTTTTAACTATTATCATGCTTGGATCTTGATCATAACTTAATGCTAATATTATGCTTCTTTTAAATTTGGCTTATAATATATTAGTTTGAATGCATGATTTGTTTATATATACTTATATTTCATCATTCCTAGAGTATATGCTTCAAATAGAGCTTGCTGGAAACACACACTTGAAAAACCACCCATTTCTGCAAATTTTTGGTTTCTGGTCGCCTGGGAAAACACCAGATGGGCGGCCTCCTTAATTTTCCTAGGCGGTCCCCTTAATAATTAAGGGGGTCGGCCTACAATTAAGGGGACCGGCTGATGAGTGTGTAAATACTCATCATTTTTATCGTATTTGAACTGCCAAAACATACAAAAACACTCAGAAATGCATCAAAATACTAAAAATATTTCAAAAATGTGTTTTATATGTTTTAGATGCAAAATGTTTAAAAACAAATGAAAAACGAACAAAGTTTGCATAATTGGCAGTTTCAGTCCCTCAAGTTTCAAAATTTGACAAAACTAGTCCCTGAAGGTTTAAAACAAAAGAAAAGTCAACCCAAGGCATTGAAAAGTCAAATGTTATCAAAAACGATCCTTGGGTGAAAAGTTTGAGAAAATTACATGTTTGGTCCCTGTACATTGCAATTTGGCAAAAATGGTCCCTGGGAGCTTTCAAAATGGAAAATGTCAAAAAAAATACCCTTGTACTATTCATACATGTCAAAATAGGTCCTTATATCCACTTTGGAAAAGTTTCATTTCATACCCTGGATTTTAGAATAATTATGAAATTGGTCCTTGTGTAATTTCAATTACAAACCAAACAGATCATAAACCCTTATTATTACTACTCCCTTAAATCCAAAATAAAAACCCAATCCAAACATCCTCACCCCTAAGCCCAATCCACCCTTTTGCTGGCCCAAGTCACAACCAACCCAATTCCCCCATTTTTAATATAAACACCCTCGGTCAAACCCCCTTTGACCATCTCTCCCAACATCACCACGTGAACCCCCCCCCCCTGCCACAACCTGCAATACCCAACATCATCACCACCCCTACCCCTGCCAATCACACCCTACTCTTCACCTTTCCACCACAATACTCCAAGCACACCCCCATGCCAAATACTAGCTGCCAAAATGGATTAAACCCATTTTTTCCAGCCAAAACAAATCAATGGCTAAGATCAAAACTCTCTCATCCAACAGCCAAGAAGATTGCTGGGAAAGCTCAATGGGGTCCCACAAAACCCTAATCTCTACATATAAAAGGAAGAAGAAGAGCAGAGAGGAGGAGTAGTTAATTTTAGTATATTTTAGTAGATAATTTAAGTGTAGAAGTAATTTTAGTTTAATCTTAATTAAGTCTCTTGTAAGCTTTTATATATAGTTTGTAATCTTTCTTTTTTATTCAATAAAAAGTTTAAAACTTTGTGTTTGCTCAACTTCCTATCATTGTACTGCTTATTTACACTGCTTATTTAACTGCTTATTTATGTTTTTTACTGCTCAGTTAGGAAATTTAGTGCCTCTTATGTTTGTGGAATGCCTTAGATAATGATGGTTTGATAACTTGCCCTTAACTGTCCTCAATTAGCCTTTATTGCTCATTAGTGTTTGCTTATTCTTACTGCTTATTCTGGAGTTCCTACTGCTTATTCATTCATATAATAGCTTAATTAGTGTAGAACCTTCATTTCTCAAAGCTTAAACACTCATTCCATTTGAATTTGACCAAACAGTCACCCTTATGGGACTGTTTAGCACAAGAGGTTTTTGTACCAAAAGACTGGTTTTGACCCAAAAATCTTTTTTGAATCAGATTTAGTTTAGTATTTCCAGTAGTCTTATAGTAGATTTTATTAATTTCAAATAGTTTCAAGGCTTTTTGGTTGTTCACTAAAAATTCTCTTTTAAAAACTGTTATGCTAATTTGTTAGGATAGATTCTAGATTAGGCTATTATTGTTGATCTTTTTGGTTCACCTTAAACTCAAATAGGTAAAGGTTAGTTTGGTGCACTTGGTCTTTGACTTCTCAGGTCAATGAACCCACATGTTTATCTATTTTAGCCCACTGCTTCAGCAGCCTTCAGTCCCAACACCCCTCAAATAGGCACTGCTAACCTGATCATTTCTTGACCAATTGCCCTATAAATTGGTTTAGAACTTCTTTGCCAGCTTGTGTACATGCCCATATTTTTATTTAATTTTTAGTAATTTTTTATAAGCTTGTGCAAAGCCCTTAAAGTCACCCTCCTAGGCTGACCTGTGCATCAGCAGTCCTTAGGAAGAAGTTGTTTAATGCTTGTTTGCTTTACCCACTTGCTTATCTTGATCCCATTTAGCTATTTAGGATCCCCTTATGAAGCCTTTCGCCTGTTTCAATTAGGTTAGCTTGTTTGTGCATTGTATAACTGATTTTAGCTTACAATATCCCCCCTGTTGGTCTGTTTTGGTTTAAGCATGTGGTTATTGCTTTTCATCTCAGCTTATTATGTTTCTTATTTACTTATTAGGATAATCTTTAGCTTATTTGATTTTATTAGTGGCTTATATGAGCTTGTGTGCTTTTGTGATTCTAAATCAGTTTACACAAGTTAAGCTTGTGCTTGCTTATGTGAATTAGAATTTACTCAGCTTATTAACTTTGGGTACTGTTTGATTAAAATCTTGTGTTATTGTTATAATCTGACTGCTTGCGTTAGAATGGATGCGTGTTTGTTTTTGTAATGGCTCTTGTGATTATTTGCATAAGCTGCTACATTCCTATTTCACTTTGGCTCACAAAACATCACACATGTCCCTAAAACCTCAACTGTTAGTAAGCATAAGCTAGTTTAAGCTTGTGAAAATTGTTCATTTGTGCTTGCCTAGTTGTTTTAGGTGTTATGTGAGTTTGTGCACTGAATTTCAGCTTGTCTATTTTTCTTATAAGCTTTTGAGCTCTTGAGCTTGACTGCACATCCATCTACCTCAGTTCCTCACAAGCCAAATTCACAAGCTCATATTGAGCTCACCTGTGGACCCCACAAGATGTAACTTGGTTCATTTGAAAGCCTACCACCCCTACTTCCTGGACCAATCCTTGTTTTTGTTCCTTGATCACCCAGGTGGGCCCCACAGAGGGCTGCAAAGTGCCTCTTTGCCTGTTTGGTATTCAGGTATCGGGTTTGCTTATTTGGATTGTTTCACTTATTCAGTGTCTTATTCTTGTTGTTTCACCTTAATTTAAGTACATTTCAGTTGTTCCAAGTTTAATTTAGTCTTTGGTGGTTAGCTTGCAGCTCATTTATAGCTTTTCTAGTGTTTAGAATTCTATTTTTTAGTTAAATGCTTAACTGATAAGCTCAAAAGCTCCTTCAGAGCTTATTTTTCAGTTCCACAGAAGTTGGTTTTACAAAAATCTCATATTTTCAGTCTTTAAGTATTTTTGTAAAAAAAAAATCAAAAAAATAAAATGTTTGAGAAATGTGACACTAGAGAGATTCGAACCTGGGAGCTTGTGGTTCCTAGTGACAAAACCAAACATACCTCAGGCACCATCTCCCCCAAGTGTTATTATGAGTTTTAGTTTTTCCCTTTTTTATTTATAGTGCAAATTTTCCATTTTAAGCTAATAAGCTTTTCCAACTTATTTTTCAGCTTATTTGTACACTTTTTAGCATTTTTATATTTTTCCCAGTTTCTTTATAGTACTAAGTATTTTTAGAAAAAGTTTTGTAATTTTCAAAAGTAATTTAGTATTTTTAATAATTTAATTTAGTTTATTTAGTAACTAATTAATAATAAATAATTAAAAAGTCAAAAAAATAATTTTCTTTTTTCTAAAATTTTCTTTTATCGTTAGGATCGTAAAAATATAATTTTCATGTCCATAGGGTTAGCGTAGCTCAAATTTCACTTTTTATTTCGCGCACTCGCGTTTAATTTAATTTTAACTCGCGTTTTATTTAAATAACTTTTACGTTTTTAAATTTAGGTTACGTTAGTAAAAGTAGTTTGTAAAATAAAGAAAAACCAAAAACATAAATAAAGTGATAGCTTCTATTTAAGTCGTTTGGCTTATTTTTCTGCTTATTTATAAGCAACCTCTGATTTTAAGTTTTTAGATTACGTTTTAGGTTAACCAGGTTTCACGTAATTGTTAATATAGTTTGTTTAAATCGTTCTCATTCGTATTTCCTTAGTGTAATCATTCAAACTCACTTAAACCCCTTTCCTGTCCAAATTCACCCGATCACAAACTCGTTTTGATTACAATTCACACCTCGTCGGGACATAACGACCCGGGGAAACCCTATACTTCCGCGGAGATTTGGTCTGAGACGTTTGACTTGGTTGACCATTCATCTGGTCAATTAGGTTGACCGTTCTGAGTCAATCACCGGCCATCTGGAACTGGGCTTACTGTTTTCTTTTGCATCTTGTGACCTCTTTCACTAGTATCAGCTACCATTTCTCCTTTTAACCCAACTGATTTTAGAATCTCCTTAAACCATTTCAAAAACATACCTAAATCAACCATTTCCATACTATAAATTCCCTCCAAATCAAAAATCTTCATCTCATCATTCATCATCTCTTTCAACGTAAACCATCATGTCTCCACCAAGCACCTCCAACTCTAAGGCCTCCAAGAATCAAAAGATTGTTATCATCCCTCCAAAACAACTCTTCATTGACTTAACTAATGAAGACAACAAAACTCCATCACCTCCTCCTAAATGCTCATCTCCAAGTGCACCTAATGCACCATCCAAAACACCTTCCACTCATGGAACTTCATCATCCTCCATACCTTCAACTTCCTCAATCAATTACTACATAAACTCACACTTGTCATCACCACAAGCATCATCACTACATCCGGCACAAGAACCTCTTTCCACCCATCTTACCATCTCACTTTCACCAATAACACCACTTGATGCTCATATCTCATCTCCATGAAAATTACACCACCATTCTTTGTCAATCCCGTATCTTGGAGCTTACTTGAAGCTCATGGTGATACTTGCCTTTGTTGCATCCATAACCAAACCATAATCTTTGGTCTTATAGATGAAATTCAATATATGTTTTCATATATTGAACACTTTCTAAACAACCCACCACCACCACCTCCTCCACCATCCTCACCCATTATTCCCCCACCACAATCTTCACCCATCTCTCCACCATCACCATCATGCTCTCCAAATTTAGCATATGATATGCTTCACAAATAAAGCCTTTACTACCCTTTTGTTTGCAAGCTCTATGAAGCCCATGCACTCTTTGCATGATGGAGTATTATTCTAGTTGTTATCTTCTCTAGTCGTTATTCTATTTTAATGGTACATGTATTGTTGTGTTTTTACACAACTTTAGCTTTAAATTGTATGCTTTTATTTAATGATTCTTGTTTATTATGTTGTCACTTTATATATTATTGCATGTATATAGTTGTGCTTCTAATATTTTTGTTTTGCAAGCATTCCATAGCTCGTCTCCTTGGTGCCCCCAAACGAGGGGGAGTACACATCAAGGGGGAGTTTTAATTCCGTCAATATTTCACGATTGAAACTTGTCGGCAAAACCTTTTTGATTCTACAAAAAGGGGGAGAAATAAATATAAACTCACTAAAATACTTGTTTAAAAAATAATTTTTGACTTAATGAGTTTAAGTTTTGTAATCATCAAAAAGGGGGAGATTGTTGATATAAATAATACTTAAAAACATTATTAATATTTCTCAATAACTCTACGTTTTGATAATCACAAAATGTAAAGTAAATTAAGTCAAGATTATGACGTAAACAAGTATTTAGTAAGAAATGTTTACTTCTACAGCTTATATCACTTAAGGTATGCATAAACTAGGCATCTTATGCATTACATGATCAATGGAAATATTTTCTTAACACAAAACATTTTTTAAAAAAACATTTTATATATTTTGGAAAATCATTTTTGGTATTGTTTTATTAAACTATAAATATATGAATTCAAATTTCTAACCAAAAATGGCAAATTTTATCCAGAAAAACTTTCCCCACTAAAGGACAAACAACTCCAAGATTTTGGAGGGGGCGGCCCCCTTAATTCATAAGGCGGCCCCCTTAATCATTAAGTGGACCGGCCCCTAATTAAGGGTACCGGCCACGCTCTAGAGCAGTATTTTGCTCCCCTTTGAATACTGGTTCATTTCACTAATTTTCCTTACGTTTTTGCACATAAAACCTTCTGATCTCATCTCCATTTCTATCCCAAAATCCTTTGATCATATAATTCATAAGTCTTTGTTTCCAAGTGATCCAAAGCTTCATCCAATCAAGTGCAAAAAGAAGAACACTCCTCAACATCCATACAATTGTAGTAGTGTTGTGATTAGTTAGTATCGTCTTGTTGTAGTGCTAGATATTTGTAAAGTGTTGTGTGAATTAGTTGATTGCAGATACTAGGTTTGTTGTAAAGTAGTGTAGTAGTTGTGATTTTGTTGTGCATAGAAGAAGGTGTGAAGTAGACAAGAAGAAGAGGTTGTGAAGCTATCTTGAAGAAGTTGTGAAGGTGTGAAGAAGGTGTAAAGTCGTGAAGAAGTTGTGAGATTGGTTCTAGCTACGATTAGAACTCAACATTTAGCTTAGTATCGTTAATAGGTGTAAGCCAAGGTGTGTAAGGTTTCTCCGCCATAAGGAGTTTGTTGACATAGTGAAGAAAACTCTCGAGCGTGGTACTCGGGGAGTGGAGTAGGGCAAGGAAGGTGTCCTTGTAGCCGAACCACTATAAATTCGTATGTTGTGGTTTGATCTTTCTAACTCTATCTTTTCTTCACTTTATTTCAATACTTACATTATTAGATTAGACTTGCTTTTATTTGTTGACACTTGAATTCACGTAAGATCGAATCAAAGTTTTGTAAGCTACAAAAGATTTTGAAAAATAATTAAAAAGACGTAAAACTATTCAACCCCCCTTCTAGTTTTCCACATATAGCCCAAGCACCCTATAGGTTAGCCCCTTCAGAGATGAAGGAACTCTCTGAACAACTCCAGGAATTAACTAATGGAGGTTTTATATGCCCAAGTACATCACCCTGGGGAGCTCCTGTCCCATTCGTAAAGTAGAAAGACGGATCTATGAGGATGTGTATCGATTATCGTGGATTGAACAAACTTACTATCAAAAATCGATACCCATTACCCAGGATTGATGACTTATTTGATCAACTACAAGGTTCGAGAGTATATTCAAAAATCGACTTACGATCAGGTTATCATCAACTGAGAGTAAGGGAAAAAGATATCCCTAAGACCGCTTTCAGAACGAGATATGGGCACTATGAATTTCAAGTTATGCCATTTGGTTTGACAAACGCACCAGCGGTTTTCATGGACCTCATGAACCGGGTGTGTAAACCATACCTGGATAAATTTGTTATAGTGTTCATAGATGATATCCTTATCTAATCACGTAATGAGAAAGAGCATGCTAAACACTTGAGAATAATCCAAGAATTGCTTAAGACGGAGAAACTTTTTGCAAAGTTCTCTAAGTGTGAATTCTGGATTAGTGTTGTGCAATTTCTCAGACACATGATAGATAAACAAGGACTTCGTGTCGATCCAGGAAAAATCAAAGTCGTTAAAGATTGGCCGCATCCTATGAATCCTACTGAGATATGAAAATTCTTAGGACTTGCGGGCTACTATCGAAGGTTTATTGAGGGATTTTCAAAAATAGCAAAACCTTTGACAGAGCTAACCCAGAAAAACAGGAAGTTTGACTGAGGAAAAGATTAAGAGATAGCTTTCCAACTTTTGAAGAGAAAGTTGTGTGAAGCTCCGATCTTAGCATTACCAGAGGGAAACGATGATTTTGTCGTTTAATGTGATTCTTCGCGTAGAGGTCTTAGAGCTGTAATGATGCAAAAGGATAAGGTAATCGCTTACGCATCACGACAAATCAAGACACATGAGAAAAACTACACTACACATGATCTAGAATTAGGAGCAGTAGTGTTCGCTCTAAGAATATGGAGACATTACCCGTATGGCACAAAGTGTAAGGTTTTCACTGATCACAAAAGCCTACAGAATATTCTAAATCATAAAGAGTTGAACATGAGACAACGTCGATGGATAGAACTGCTCGCTAATTATGATTGTTAGATTCGTTACCACCCTGGCAAAGCTAACTTAGTAGCAGATGCTTTGAGCCGGATGGAACGAATCAACCCACTTAGAGTTAGGTCATTAGTTATGACTCTTCATTCGAATTTACCTTCTCAAATATTCAAAACCCAAAATGAAGCCCTCGAAATGAAGGATCGTAAACTTGAGAATTTACGAGGGATGGATAAGGCTTTTGAGATACATTCAGACAGAACTCATTGTATTAAGGATCAGAGATGGTTACCTCATCATGGTAACTTAAGAAATGTTATAATGCACGAGTCCCATAAATCTAAGTACTCCATCCACCCAGGTTCTGAAAAGATGTATTAGGATCTGAAGAAACACTCTTGGTGGCCCGACATGAAGGCATCCATTTCTAGATATGTGGGCAGGTGTTTAACAAGTTTTAGGGTAAAGGCTGAATGTCAAAAGCCGTCCAACTTATTGGAACAGCCTAAGATTTCCATTTGGAAGTGGGAAAGAATTATGATGGATTTTATCACTAAACTACCTAGAACATCCAACGGCCATGATACTATTTGGGTAATAGTTGATCGCCTTGCGAAATCCGCTCACTTCGTTCCTATACGAGAAACGGATGAGATGGAAACCCATGCTAGGTTGTACCTTAAGAAAATAGTTTCCCAACATGGAGTGCCAATATCTATCATATCGGATTGTGATTCTCGTTTCACATTGAGATTTTGGCAATTTATGCAAAAGACCTTAGGTACTCAAATAGACATGAGTATGTCATATCATCCGCAAACCGACGGTCAAAGTGAAAGAACTATCCAAACACTCGAGGATATGCTTGGAGCATGTGTGATAGATTTTGGAAAAGGATGGGAGAAACACTTACCGTTGGTAGAATTCTCGTATAACAATAGTTATCACGCTAGTATTAAGGAAGCACCGTATGAGGCACTTTATGGGAGAAAATGCAGACCCCTGTCTGCTGGGCCGAAGTTGGAGAAGTACAACTTACGAGTCCAGAGATAATCCATGAGACAAATGAGAAAATAGTTCAAATCCGACAACGCTTACAAGCCGCAAGGGATCGGCAAAAGAGTTATGCCGATATAAGACTTAAGCCTTTAGAATTTTAGGTCGGAGATAGGGTTATGTTGAAAGTTTCACCTAGGAAAGGTGTCTTTCGTCTCGAAAAGCAAGGAAAGCTTAGTCCGAGATACATTGGACCATTTAAGGTTTTAGAACGAATTGGTCCAGTGGCATACCGACTTGAATTGCCGGATGAACTAAGTAATATACACGACACATTTCACGTCTCAAATTTTAAGAAGTGTTTATCGGACGAATCACTCGTCATTCCTATAAAAGAGCTTCAATTGGATGATAAGCTCAATTTCACTAAAGAACCAGTGGAAATTATGGATTGAGAGGATCAAATCCGTGCTAAATATCTCCATCTATTCTCACCCTCGCACACTAACTCTAGTTAAATCTCGGGATGAGATTTTCTTTTAGGATGGGAGACTGTAACAACCCACTAACTTCCCCTAGGTTAGAAATGCCTTACTAACTTAACTTAGGCCCTCACTAAGCAAAATAGGATTAGAAATGCCTTACTAACTTAACTTAGGCCCTCACTAAGCACAAACTAGGATTAGAAACGCCTATAGGATTTTCCCGAGCTAAATTTTTGCTTTATTATATCCTTATGACCTAATTAACCTCTAGACAAGCTCATGTATCCACCTATGCCAACCACTACCATGTTTACTTGATGTAAACATCCTGGTATGTCAAGTCAAGGTTAAAAACATGTTTTCACTAAGAAAACTATCACTCTAAATACACCATACTTGCTAGAAAACCCTAAATGCACCTATGTGTTCTCGGTTAGCTTTAAAACCCTAATTGCTTATCTGAACTAACATGAAAGTGTTTAAAGCTTAGACATGAGTTACATTACTTACTTTATGATATATTAGACTCCCTAGATCATAGTATAACTCCCTAGAACTTAGGTACAAGTCATATAAGCACAAAACCCTAATTCGGTCATAACTTACCGAAACTAGGTCTAAACTATCCCAAATCTTTACCATAAGTTATCACCACTTAGTATAAGCTACTTAAGACATTATATTAGTTACTAAACATCATTAGGAAAAACCTTAAACTCTCACTAAACAAAACTAGGTTAAAACTTGACCTAAACACCTAAACTAAGTTACTTAAGCACCTCAAATTAAACAATCAACCACCCTAACACCTCCCTAATAAGTAAGAAACCACCCTAGCACCTATAACCACCCAAGAAAGTAGGTGGATCACCTACTTGTCACCTCCTTGCTCAAAATCGCCTCTCTCGGCTCTTTACCACCACAACCGGCCTATGGCACCCCCTAGCTACCTCCATAGCTGCTCCTCATCACCACCTAGACCTTCCACACCACCCCATAGCTCAGCTTAGTCAACCTCCCCCCCCCCCTCGACACCTAGCAGCCCATTCCTTGGTCGCTACTCCATACACGGCTATAAATACCCTCCCATCCCTTCCATTTCATTCCACACCTCTTTTCCTCTCTACCTCACATACATTCTGTAGTACTAAGACCTTAGAAGCCATAGAGATCGAGTAGCAAATCCCTGGCCTTGTCGAGTTGTGGTTTGAGCCGAGAGAAACCACAGGAACCCTTAAGCCCTCGTTGACCCTTGCACGACCTAGGTACGCCTTAGTTTTCATTATAGTAGCCTTAGAATAGACCTAGGATACTTAGGATAAGCCTTAAAAACCATAGGATAACCTTAAACCTTCCCATTTGCATGCTTTCTTTTCGTAACCCTAGATATAGTCGATTGCATGTTTACGTGTGATATAGCTTATTCTCGTGATATAATCTGAAATATATGACTTATTTGAACTTATATGAACTAAACATAAGCTAGGAAACTTAGTTACTATGTTAAAATATAATTTACATGCATTTAGGACTAGTTTTGCAAAACTTTACATGCATAGGGGTATATATTGTAAATTACTGAAACTATAAAGTCTAGAGACTGTTTTTGACATTTCCTAGAAGTTATAAGTGTAAGGACTCATTTTGCAAAGTATTGAAACCTTAGGATTAAAATTAAAACAAGTTATAAACTAAAAAGGACTAGTTTTGCAAATACTAAAAAATTAAGGGTAAAAAGTGTAACACCCCGAAAATTGAACTGAGGCAGCGGAAGTCTAATAGGGGTATTACTACATAGAAACATTGCCATAATCATAGAAAACGACATAAAAGAGTCGCTTCGAGAAAATTTGTTATCATTCATCAAGCATAAAATCAGAGAAGCCACAACGGGTTTAAAGAGTTTAGAAATACATAATGAAAATGTTTTGAATAAAAGTAAATGATAACATTTCTGAGTGAAATCCAAAAGGGTGCCTTGATCCACTCCGTGCCATAGATGCTATTTAGTTACTTGAGATAAAAAATGCTAAAAGGGTCAGCACAAAGGTTGAGTGAATCCACAGTGTTTAAGTTATAATAATTTGAACACAAGCCAAATAGTTGTAAAACAGTAACATCGTACTGTAAGATATTGCACTAAGCCTTATGACACGCAAACCTTAACACTGTTATGCTGCCATAAGAGATATATAAAATCTTATGGGATAAAAGCCTACACATAATAATATGATACAGGCAATAGGGCCCTCGGGTAATTAGCAGTTTGCCAGTTCCTAAGTTATTCGAATATAGTGCATTCGGTTACCATCCCAGGCTAACTTCAAATGGGGCGTCAACTGTCAATAGATCTATTCACTATATTCATGTTCACTCGCAAGTGATTAATGGTTCATGATATGCGAAACATTTGGCAAAAGCGGTAACTTAGGCAATATCAATCAGGATAGCATACAGAAAAATACTTGTGTTTAGATTTATAGCATGTATCTCCCCACGGGATTTGAAAATATAGTAAAAGTGCGACTATGAACTCACCTCAGCAATAGTAGCAGGAATGTAATAGAGTCAAATGGTAAGTGGTAGCTCCGACGCGTGACCTAGATTAGTATGGCATAATTTAGTTCGCAGTTCTAGTTCAAGACTCGATGAAACGTAGATAAGACTAACAGTTTTCAAAACGTTTTTGTTATTATTGTTTGTGTGGCATTATTTAGGTTTAGAAATAGTTTGGTAGATATTGGCTTGCATTGGCTCTCGGGATTATTTACGTATCAAGAACGGATAAGATTCCGGTTCGTCGATAACTGAAAGACGAAGTATGGAAGGTAATGAATATTAGACGTTGTCGAAAAATTGAGAATAGTATTGTTAAAAGTTTGCACATATATATACTTAAAGGTTTGTAAATATTAGTTTATATAAAAAAATAAATGTCTTTAAGTAAAACTTTATTTTAAAATGTTTGTATTTAAAATTCACTTGTAAGATTCTTATAAAATGGGGCTTGACCCGCGTATGTATATTATAGTTGTACGAGGTGACAAAGTGTCAAGATAAACTAAAATAACTCGTTGTTATAAAGTAAGTTGTTAAAGAGTATAAGTAAACTATTACAAGTTGTGATGGTTTTATAGTCGCGGAGGATTAATCTTTGAATATTTATAATATACTTAGAAAATATGTTTAGTGGGGTAGTGTCGGGAGTGAGCACATCAAGTGAAACACAAACGAGTCGCAAAACGAATTGTTGAAGACAAGTAGTCGTGACCAGTTAAAAAAAATGATGATCTGAATATCTGTTATCTTACGCCATTTGTTTATACACTTTTATAAATTTTATGATGATGGCCATAGTGGGCTTCGACCCATATGACAACCAACACACTCTAACTAAACCTGGTGGACTTGTGAGTCCATTGGGTCAAATTTATTTTTGTGTTAACTGATGGACTCTTGCTAAAAGATTTATAGCAGACATTTTAGACCAAGTCAGTCTTGCCATTTCTTGACTCGACAAGGAATGCAGCCACTGATTATCTAATTACTCAAACAAATTTAAAGGTTGCAAAGACACTAAACAAATGACTGAAAACTCCATTTGACACGTCGTCTTTGGTTTAGCTATAAACGTCACAAAACTATCTCCAACAATTCTACAACATCAAGAAAAACTCGCCTACGCATCTACTTAAAAACCAAGACAGTAATGAACCAGTTATGAGCCAAGATCCTTTCAGTTTTTCCTAATGTTGACTTGTTTAACATTTTCAATGCAAGGTAAGCAATCAAAATTTCCATGTTACAAATTTAACGAGACTAAGCTTAGACAATATGTACTCGCGATAGGTAGTGAAATACTGCAAAGGTTATAAGTAAGCTAGAAACATGAAATCTTTTCGAAGGGTCACGACTTGATGGTTTAAGGTATGTCGAGTCGTGCTCTACATACGGTTCAACGCAAACCGATGTCTAGACTTCTACACTATCGAGCAAGGATTCAAGTCATCAACTAAACCGTTTCAAGCTGACGCAACTTAGATTAACGCACAATTAAACGGACATGACATAATCACATTCGAGTCAAGATTAATTCAAATTTTTGAGCCGATTATTATTCCGGTTTCTAGTTCTTAAGCCACACAAACGTTTTAACAGCAAGACCACATCAAAACTACTAATTTGATTCACCACAGCAAAACAACGAGACAATATAAATCAAAACTAATTAACCCATATCAAGATTATATAAATCAAACTAATTAACATAGTTTCAGGTTTTCGAATTGAAAGGAAAAAAAGGAAACAGGAGAAATAGGTTACCGATTACAGGGAAGAATAAAAAAAACAAACAAGGCTCGATTCTGATCCCACAAGCGATCCACACACCCTTGAACTTCAGGAATCTCTCTCAACAGCTACTAGTATTTTGATTGTGAAAGTTGTAGGATGTGTGGAAAAACCCATGGGAATCGAGTGGTTTAAATAGTATTAATACGAGGGTGGTTTAATTCCAACACCTCTTAAGGTCAGTCGATCTTGTAGCCAAAAAGAGTAATGCTCAATCAGAGCCTAGTCACACTTTGGCTTGTGGTGTTGACTTCAAGGTCTTGACAAAAGAGGGGAATCCCATCTGAAATGCTTGAATTACTTGGAGCCTTATAGCATGTCGGACCTGCCATGGCAGTTGGTGGGGGATGTCTTGTAGCAGAAGATGAGGTAGTAGGAGCAGTATAGCAGCAGGAGGATAGGTGGTTTTGTGGGGATCATTTTGCAGTGAAGGGTCGGAGAAGGTGACAAGGTGGGCGGCGATAATAAGATGAGAGGGTGGTTAGGGTTTGCAACTTTGGGAAAGAGAGAGAGAGGTAGGAGCAGATGAAATTCTTATTGATTGTAGAAATGGGTAAAGTGATAAGGGGGAGAGAAAGGGGTCGGTTTGTGGGGTTAGACACAAGGACGATCTTTTGTAGTTTTTCCATTATTATTATTATTATTATTATTATTATTATTATTATTATTATTATTATTATTATTATTATTATTATTATTATTTGTAATATTTGTTTTAGGTTTTTATTTTAAAAGGAGTGTATAAGTTAAAATGTGGGGTGAAATAAAAGTAAGGTTTAAATTAACTAAAAGCGAGGTGTGGGAATGCTTTTGATTTTCATAATGCTCGAGGGGGAAATAGGTGAATCTCGGGGTTTTATTGAATTTCGGTAATTAATTATACCTATGCCATACTATCACGGTGTCGGTACGCGTGCAGTTTTTAGTAAACGTGGAATGTGAGTTCGCCACATCGTTTGTTCGGTAATAGTCATCGTTGCTTTATAGTATAATCGAAGCAACAGTTTAAATATGAGAATAAGTGAAACAGCTGAATATCTCATTAAATAAAATAAAAATTGGTCTTACAGGAAATAAATAACTTGAAAATTTTCGGGTTCTTACAGTACCTACCCCTAATTCTGAATTCCGTCATGGAATTCTTAGTCCGTGGTAGTCGTTGGGGTTGTCTCGGTGAATAGGTGTGGATATTTAGCACGAATTCGGTCTTTACGTTCCCATGTGTATTCTGGTCCCCTATTAGAGTTCCAACGAACCTTGACGATAGGAATGCGGCTTTGTTTTAGTTGTTTCGCATCTCGGTCCATGATTTCTACCGGTTCTTCTATAAAGTTGAGTTTCTCGTCGAACCGAAGTTCTTTGAATGGAATGACAAGAGTTTCATCTGATAAGCACTTCCTCAAATTGGAAACATGAAAGGTATTGTGCACCCTACTGAGCTCCTCAGGGAGTTCAAGTTTGTATGCTATTGGACCAACCCTTTCCAGGATCTTGAACGGTCCAACGTATCTAGGATTTAACTTTCTATGTTTCCCAAATCTGATCATTCCTTTCCAAGGGGATACTTTCAACAAAACCCTATCCCCAACTTGAAGCTCCATAGGCCTTCGCCTTACATCGGCATAGCTCTTTTGCCGGTCACGGGCAGCCTGCAAGCGTTGCCTGATATGTACAATCTTCTCGGTGGTTTCATGGATAAGTTCGGGTCCTGAGAGTTGAACATCTCCAACTTCTGCCCAACAAACCGGTGATCGGCACTTTCGTCCATAAAGTGCTTCAAATGGCGCTGCCTTGACGCTAGCGTGGTAGCTGTTGTTGTAGGAGAACTCCGCTAATGGTAAGTGTTTATTCCATCCTTTCCCGAAATCGATCACACATGCTCGCAGCATGTCTTCTAAGGACTGGATGGTTCTCTCACTTTGCCCATCAGTCTGCGGATGATACGCGGTGCTCATATCTAACCGAGTACCCAAAGCTTTTTGCAATGACTGCCAAAAGTGTGACGTGAAACAGCTATCTCGATCTGAGATGATGGAAATTGGCACTCCATGTCGCGAGACTATTTCCTTCACATATAACCGTGCAAGGATTTCCATATCGTCAGTCTCTTTGATTGGCAAGAAGTGTGCGGATTTAGTAAGACGGTCCACAATGACCCATATGGTGTTGAATCCTCCTGATGTCTTAGGTAGTTTTGTGATGAAGTCCATGGTAATCCTCTCCCATTTCTACATTGGAAGTTTGGGTTGTATCAATAAGCCGGATGGTTTTTGGTGCACTGCTTTTACCCTTGAGCACGTCAGACATTTCCTGACATATTCGGCTATGTCAGCCTTGATGTTTGGCCACTAATAAAATTTCTTGAGATCCTGGTACATCTTGTCAGAACCCGGGTGAATGGGGTATTTGGACTTGTGAGATTCGTGCATGATGAGGTCACGAATCCCACCATAGAGTGGAATCCAGCTTCGGTCCTTGAAGCACAATCTCCCGTCTAATTTCTTCACGAAACCATTTTCACTCTCTGGCATACCATAGATCTTTTCTTTTGGTCGGTTTTCTTCTTTGAGGGCTTCAGCCTGAGCTTCCAGGATTTTTGATGGTAACGGTGACCTAATTGTCATCCCCAAAGATCGGACTCTAAGGGGTCTAATTCGCTCCTTTCGACTTAAGGCATCTGCTACGACATTTGCCTTTCTGGGGTGATAACGAATCTCACAATCGTAGTCACTAAGTAACTCCAACCATCGGCGTTGTCTCATGTTCAATTCCTTCTGATCTATAATATGTTGGAGACTCTTGTGATCTGTATACACCGTGCACTTGGTGCCATACAAGTAACGCCTCCACATTTTAAGAGAAAATACTACCGCTCCTAGTTCAAGATCATGGGTGGTGTAATTCTTCTCGTGAGTTTTGAGCTGTCGGGAAGCATACGCGATCACTTTACTCCTTTGCATCAACACGGCGCCTAAGCCCTGGTACGATGCATTGCAGTATACTACAAAGTCTTCACTTCCTTCAGGTAGTGCTAAGATTGGAGCTTCACAAAGTTTTTGTTTCAAGAGTTAGAATGACGACTCTTGCTTCTCTCCCTAGTCAAATTTCTTCTTATTTTGAGTCAGTTCTGTCTAAGGTTTGGCGATCTTCGAGAAACCTTCGATAAATCTCCGGTAGTATCCAGAAAGACCTAAGAATTGACGGATCTCCGTAGGACTTGTAGGAGATGCCCAATTCCTAACCGCTTCAACCTTTGCGGGGTCTACATGAATACCTTTACTGTCGATCACGTGTCCCAGAAATTGTACTTTCTCAATCAAAAAATCACACTTGGAAAATTTTGCATACAACTTCTCCTCTTTGAGCAACTCTAGGAGGGTCTTTAAGTGTTTCGCGTGCTCTTCTTTGCTTCGGGAGTAAATGAGGATATCATCGATGAATACAATTACAAACTTTTCCAAGTAGGGTTTGCACACTCGGTTCATTAGGTCCATAAACACCGCTGGTGCGTTAGTTAAACCGAAGGGCATTACTTGGAATTCGTAGTGACCATATCGTGTTTTGAAAGCTGTCTTAGGGATGTCTTCTTCCCTAACTCTCAGGTGATGATAGCCTGACCTTAGGTTAATCTTCGAGTAAACGCTCGATCCTTGTAGCTGGTCAAACAAGTCGTCGATTCTGGGCAATGGTTATCGATTCTTCACGGTAAGTTTATTCAACTCACGGTAGTCAATACACATCCGAAAAGATCCATCTTTCTTCTTAACGAATAACACTGGAGCTCCCCAAGGTGAAGAACTTGGGCGAATAAATCCTTTCTTCGATAACTCTTGTAATTGTTCAGATAACTCTTCCATTTCGGATGGCACCAACCTATATGGTGCTCTCGCCACTGGCGTGGCTCCTGGTACTAAGTCAATCTGAAATTCCACTTGGCGAACTGGTGTGAGGCCAGGCAACTCCTCGACAAATAACTCAAGAAAGTCCCTTACTACCGGCACATCTCCAGGATGTTTTTCTTCCGACTTTTTTTCTGTCACTTGTGCCAAAAAGGCGTGACATCCTCTATCGATATACTTTACCGTCTTGACGAATGATATGATGCTGAGTCGAGTCTTACTATGTTCGCCAAGAATGATTAGGGTGTTACCTTGAAACGGAATGTGAACGGCCTTGTCATCACAAATGATCCTAGCATGGTTCTTAGATAACCAATCCATGCCGATAACGACGTCGAAACTACCAAGCTTAATAGGCATAAGGTCGATTTTGAAGGGTTGGTCAAGTAAGAGTAAGGTACAACCTCAGACTATGGTGTTAGTGCTCTCAAGTTCCCCCTTGGCTAATTCGATATCATAAATGGTGTCTAACATGGTTGGGGTGCGGTTAAGTAGAGATGCAAATGCAATGGAAATGAAACTTCTATCGGCTCCAGAATCAAATAAAACTTTAGCAAGATGGTTGTTGACTGAAAACTTACCCGTGACTATGTCTGGGCCTTGCTGGTCATTCCCCTCTCCCATTACATAAACTCGTCCGCGAGCATTGTTGTTCTGGTTGGCAGTCTATTTCAGACACCGGTTCTTGTAGTGCCCCTTCTCACCACATCCATGGCACACCACGGCCACTGGTTGTAAGTTGGCGCCTGTGGCCTTACAGTATCGAGTCTGGTGTCCGGTCCTCTAGCATTTCCCACACTTAACGTAACAGTGTCCATTGTGATGTAGTCTGCGTCGGTTACACATAGGAGCAAGTCCAGCATAGCCTCTAGCTCCAGTGGGTGCGGCAACGTAAGCCCTGGCGGCTTCCTACCAGTGATTCTGTTGGTTGTGGTGATGGTTTCGGTTTTGCTGATAATTCTGGTTGTTGTTGCGGTTGTTGTTATTGTTGTTATGGGGAGAGTGGTTGTTGTGGGAGTTGTGGTTGTTTCTTCAGTCATCAAATTTTCGTTTATGATTGTTGTTGCCATGGGTCTGACCGTGCTTGATCTCTCTTTCCAATAATCTCTGAGCAATTTCCATAGCCTCTTCTAGTGTCTGAGATTTGGATGCAGTGACATCCCCTTCTACGCTCCTAGGCAGACCTTCCACATACTTTTCCAGTGTTTTCTCAAGGTCTGGCACCTTGGTTGGGCATAGCACAACTAGTTCTTGAAACCTTCGATCATAAGTCTTAATATCAACTCCTTTTACCACTAAGCGATCGAACTCATCTTCCAATTTCCTGATCTCGGTGCGGGTGCAGTATTTCCTTAGCATCCTTTGCTTGAAGTCAGCCCAAGTGATCTGGTAGGCTTCCTCTATGCCCATGTTCTGTGCAGTAGTGTTCCACCAGTACAAGGTATCTTCTAGTAGCGTACCAGTAGCAAATGAGACCTTGCAGTCATTAGAGCATCCGCTCCTTGAGAATACTGTTTCAGAGCGCTCAAACCAACGAGCAAGTTCAGATACTCCTTCAGTCCCCTTAAAGTAAGTAGGTTTGCAAGCCATAAAATCCTTGTAAGTGCACTTGCGTGTCCCATATGTCTCGCCCTCTCCGTTTGGCCTGTTTGTACTGTTGGAACGCGCCATAGCCACCGCTTGCTCTCTTAATGCGGCCGCAATACTGTCAGCAATCAACTTTTGAATAGCAGCTGGAGTCATAGGGGTTGTAGGGGTTGTTGTTGTTGCCTTCTTACGAGGAGCCATCCTTCTAAAAAGAAAGTCACAATACACACTTGAGAATATTGTTACCAAGATCAACACAATATAGTGAATCATCACAATCAAACCCATAATAGTCGAGGTTATTACATAATGCTATTCAATCATACAATAAGTACATCATCACCAACACAACCATATCAATCATAATAATTATCACGACATGCTTGAAAAAAAATTCATAACATACATGACATTCATAATGAGTCTCAACATGGTGGTACATGAGAGTATCATAACATAAGATCAAATACTAGAACAACATAAATCAATAACCTTACAATATAATCATAACCAACATGAGGTTTTAATAATCTGGTACATTGTTCAAAATAACAAGATACAACATTATTAATGCCGCACAGGGCAAGCAAGATGTCTATGCATGCAGTGATATGTCATAGATCTACAGGGCTCCAGATGTGCCTCCTAACCTCCTCTCCAAGTCTCGAATAATCCGAATCATCCCTAGCATCTCTGCATCTCTCGCTCTCTCTCGGGCTCGCACCTCCTCAAGGGATACTTTGAGTGCATGAACCGTAGCAGTAGTGGCAGCTAGCTCCTGAGCCTGATGCTCCAGCATCTGCTGCGTAATCACTAAAATCTCTCTCTGATCGTGCATCTCATGGCTCTGGGCGTCCAGTCTGTGGCCCATCTCAGCAATTGTATCCATAGTCTCCTCCAACTCGGTGCTCATCATCTGAAACACCTGCTCCAAAGCCACCCTATGAACTGCGAGGTTAGTTACCTCCTCCTCCATGTTCTCTACCCGCTCAAGAGAAATCTCCTCCACGACACCCACGATATCATCAATCCGATCCTTGTGTCTGACCAGTCTGGCTGCTAGCAATGGAACAGTGTGATGCACCGGCTCTCCGGTGACTGGTAGCACGGGTGTAGAACTCTCCCCAAGCTCTGATGCTCTCGGAGATCCTTCCAAAAATCTCCAGCGACGAATAGCCTCTGGCAGATATGACCCACTCTGGGCATCATCCCCCTCATGGGTATCAGGTGAGGGAATAGTCTCAGCGGCAGCAGCTGGGGGTGTAGGAACAGGGGATGAAGTGGGAGGTGGTATGGGCACAGTAGTAGTTTGAGAGTAAAACACAGTAGGTGGTGGCATAGGTGGGAAAGTCTCAGTGGTGAAAGTAGGTAACATGTAAGGATGAGGCGGGGGTAAAGCAGATGTCGATGAAGCTAGTGGTGATGGTGAGGATGGTGGTGATGGTGAAAGTGGTAGGGGTGGTGCTACAACAGCAGGTGGAGCACGTGCTCGTTTACGAGCAGTGAAACGGTGGGTAGGTCCATCTGGATGGTACTTGAACCTTTTTCCAAAAGGCTCAGGCTCAAAAGGCTCAAGGACACACACTCTCTTGCGCCGGCGAGCCGGGGCAGGCGGTGGTGGGGGTGGAGTGGATGCAGCAGTATCAGAGGTATCTGAGTCGGATGACTCACTGTCTGCATCTGATCCAGAATGATGACTAGAAAGTGGGGTGGGACAATCATCAGCTGCCAAGAACTGTTGTGACTGAAGGTACTGGTCATGGAGGTACTGATCATATGTCATGGGTCCAATGAGGGGACGGTAAAGTGGTCCATCAGCAAATGAGTCAAGAGGTGTTGGAGCGACTTCACCCTCCTCGAAGGGCTCCGTCTCTCCGGAAGCATTCCCGGATGGGACATCAGACGGGACAACGGGGGAAGCAGGTAAGGTAACATCGGATAGGATGATGGTAGGGATATGGGATGATGTCGGGGGTGTGTCGTCACTGTCATACAGGATAATGACTGGGGGTGACATGGTACTGTAACATCCCAAAAATAAAATAAAATAAGCCTTTTAGTATAAATAATGTTAAACATTTACTAGTCATGATGTTTATAACTTATGCATCATCTGCTATGCAAATCTCTATGCATAATATTCGTAAAGTGTGGGCACGGAGGGCATAAGGTAGTAAGATGTAAAATAGTTTATTTTGAAATGTGGTTATAGTCCAGTGTTTAGAAAATACACTTGGTTCTCTATAACCATAGCTCTGATGCCAATCTGTAACACCCCGAAAATCGAACTGAGGCAGCGGAAGTCTAATCGGGGTATTACTTCATAGAAACATTGCCATAATAATAGAAAACGACATAAAAGAGTCGCTTTGAGAAAATTTGTTATCATTCATCAAGCTTAAAATCAGAGAAGCCACAACGGGTTTAAATTATAATAATTTGAACACAAGCCAAATAGTTGTAAAACAGTAACATCGTAATGTAAGATATTGCACTAAGCCTCATGATACGCAAACCTTAACACTGTTATGCTGCCATAAGAGATATATAAAATCTTATGGGATAAAAGCCTACACATAATAATATGATGCAGGTAATATGGCCCTCGGGTAATTAGGAGTTTGCCAGTTCCTAAGTTATTCGAATATAGTGCATTTCGTTACCATCCCAGGCTAACTTCAAATGGGGTGTCAACTGCCAATAGATCTATTCTGTATATTCGCGTTCACTCGCAAGTGATTAATGGTTCATGATATGAGGGACTTTTGGCAAAAGCGGTAACTTAGGCAATATCAATCAGGATTGCATACAGAAAAATACTTGTGTTCAGATTTATAGCATGTATCTCCCCACGGGATTTGAAAACATAGTAAAAGTGGGACTATGAACTCACCTCAGCAATAGTAGCAGGAATGTAATAGAGTTAAATGGTAAGTGGTAGCTCCGACGCGTGACCTAGATTAGTATGGCATAATTTAGTTCGCAGTTCTAGTTCAAGACTCGATGAAACGTAGATAAGACAAAACGTTTTTGTTATTATTATTTGTGTGGCATTATTTAGGTTTAGAAATAGTTTGGTAGATATTGGCTTGCATTAGCTCTCGGGATTGTTTACGTATCAAGAACGGATAAGATTCTGGTTCGTCGATAACTGAAAGACGAAGTATGGAAGGTAATGAATATTAGACGTTGTCGAAAAATTGAGAATAGTATTGTTAAAAGTTTGCATATATATATACTTAAAGGTTTGTAAATATTAGTTCACATAAAAAATAAATGTCTTTAAGTAAAACTTTATTTTAAAATGTTTGTATTTAAAATTCACTTGTAAGATTCTTATAAAATGGGGCTTCACCCGCGTATGTATATTATAGTTGTACGAGGTGACAAAGTTTCAAGATAAACTAAAAAAACTCGTTGTTATAAAGTAAGTTGTTATAGAGTATAAGTAAATTATTACAAGTTGTGATGGTTTTATAGTCGCGGAGGATTAATCTTTGAATATTTATAATATACTTAGAAAATATGTTTAGTGGGGTAGTGTCGGGAGTGAGCACATCAAGTGAAACACAAACGAGTCGCAAAACGAATTGTTGAAGACAAGTAGTCGTGACCAGTTAAAAAAGATGATGATCCGAATATCTGTTATCTTACGCCATTTGTTTATACACTTTTATAAATTTTATGATGATGACCATAGTGGGCTTCGACCCATATGACAACCAACGCACTCTAACTAAACCTGGTGAACTTGTGAGTCCATTGGGTCAAATTTATTTTTGTGTTAACTGGTGGACTCTTGATAAAAGATTTATAGCAAACATTTTAGACCAAGTCAGTCTTGCCATTTCTTGACTCAACAAGGAATGCAACCACTGATTATCAAATTACTCAAACAAATTTAAAGGTTGCGATGACACTAAACAAATGACTGAAAACTCCATTTGACACGTCGTCTTTGGTTTAGCTATAAACGTCACAAAACTATCTCCAACAATTCTACAACATCAAGAAAAACTCGCCTACGCATCTACTTAAAAACCAAGACAGTAATGAACCAGTTATGAGCCAAGATCCTTTTAGTTTTTCCTAATGTTGACTTGTTTAACATTTTTAATGCCAGGTAAGCAATCTAAATTTCCATGTACAAATTTAACGAGACTAAGCTTAGACAATATGTACTCGCGATAGGTAGTGAAATACTGCAAAGGTTATAAGTAAGCTAGAAAGATGAAATCTTTTCGAAGGGTCACGACTTGATGGTTTAAGGTATGTCGAGTCGTGCTCTACATACGGTTCAACACAAACCGATGTCTAGACTTCTACACTATCGAGCAAGGCTTCAAGCCATCAACTAAACCGTTTCAAGCTGACGTGATGCGTGGGAATCGCACCTTGCTTTACCTCTCGAGGGATCTCGAGAAGCTTACAACCCCCACCAGGCAGTGTACCTGATCGTTGTAGTATAGTATAGTGACAAGTACCGGGGGATTGATCGTTCAGCTTAGGAATAGTGTCGCTAGGATTAGAAAGCCTAATTACTAGTTCTAAAGGTGAGGGATGATTATTTTTGTGTTTTTATATTTTTTAGAAAGCAAATAAAATCTCGGGTTTTGAAAGAGTGGGCGGAATTAGTTGCTATTCAACTAACCCAAAACTAATATGCAAACAAAATAAAATACTGAAAATAAAAATAAGCTAATTATTACAAAGGTTGTGAGCAGTAATTGGAGAAATTGTGTTTACTTAGACTTCACTACTCCCTAGATATCTTTTACACGTTAATTACTTGTTATAATTGTATGGATGACGGATTGTATTCCTTAATACCATTCATGGGGTGGCATACATAACTCCCCAATTCTATGAGCTCTTATCTCCTTCTACACCATGACCCAGCACAACTATAGGGATTGTAAACAGTGGCTCATGCATTAAATACAACCAATAAAGACCTAGTACGCCTCGGTTCATGTTTCTTAAGACGTTCAAGCGTGTTACCATTTGGAGATCTGCTAGTTTTCTTAAGCCTAACATATAAAATCATTCATCCAAGACAAGAATAAACAAGTAATCAACACATAATCAATATCTAGGTTTCATTAGATCTAAGCAAACACAAAAGAGATCTAGCCTAGCATAATGGAATTGAGACAAGAACAAGATATAGACAACCAACACATAGACATATTGATTGAATTAGAAGAACACTTATCTCAATTACAATGCAAGGTATCAAGGGTTTGGAACCCTTGAAAAACCTGTAAAAGTTCCACCAAATTCGTCTTTAGGGTTTCACCAAAACTTCTCTCTTTTTAATGAAAAAACTAGAAAACTATATATAGGAAAATCGAGGAGACATCGTCAAGAGCAATGGTGTGACGCCGTCATCTTGCCGCCAAATACTTCCTCGGACGGCCTTGATCTACTTATGACGGCCTATGTGACGCCGTCATCAACCACGGTATTTTATTCTTGGGACTTTGACGCCGTCATGCAAACTTTTGACGCCTTCATGACCTACGGATTTTTATTCTTCAGGTTTGACGCCGTCAGGGCATTACTCTTGACGCCGTCATGCACTGTTCTCAGCATGGAAAATAGAGACTTAGCCGTTTTCTTCACTTTTATGCACCAAAAACGTCCAAAATGGCTTCTTTTCCAGAATTCACTCTCCAAGTACCTAAAATCACAAAAGGAACGATTTAGGGCAATATTTGATCAAATAAAGTCGGATTCGGGCTTAAATGACCCCCTAAAAACGGATCATTTTTCGCCTCATCATATACCCTTACACTTGAGATTTGCTTATCCTCAAGCAAATGCGCTTTTATTCTACTCGAAAGACAAGTTAGGGGTCATTTAACACTAATATAAAAGTAATTACAACAAATAATCGTTCCACAAAAGACCAATAGACAAGCACGGAGGTCATACACTAGCACCTCACAAATAGTGTTTAGATACTCACATCTCTCGGGTGTAATAAAGTAATATAACATTATGGAAATGGAAGATATCTCTCACTACCTGTCATAGCAAATTAGATTACCATAGGCTTGGGAAAGGATCAAACCTCCACCACATGACGTAAGCACCTAGGATAAACTATCAAAGAGGTCTTTTAAAGGGTTGTAACGTTAGGTATAGGGATATGAATTACACGGTTTTGTTGGATAAAGGAAGTTTTACTGGTCGCGAGTTAACAATCTTGGTTAATTACATGTACAATATGGCGTTGCTAAGCCAAGACTAGACTCGACTTAAGCTAATAAATGAAAAATATCAAAAACATAAAATAAACATAGAATGAAAAGGGATGGTAGTCCGTATGTTTTTCTCTTTTTCTTTTTTCTATTTATTTTTATTTTTATTTTTTATTTTTTTTTGTGCATACACTCTTACCCTACCATCCAAAATAATACATCATAGGGAATGGGAATTCCCCTTACACTTGAATCTTTACATACTTTACATTTAACTATTCTAATGACTCGAATTAAGAAAATCAAAACACTTGGAGCACTTTTAAGATTAACGTACATATGGGGGTAATATACGATGTTCTTCCCCATTACTCCATAAAATAAGTACTTACCCATGAGTCCCAATCGTCCCAAAACAATATGTACAAGGATATGACTCGACTTAGCAACCATGTAATCAATTAGAAAGTTAACTTAGGGTTTAACAAATAACAATAATGCACTAAAAATGAGCGCATACACGGAAGGCTAAGGCGATTTGGTTGTATATTTAAGTGGGGTGTAACAAATTCTTCCTTTAAGTAAAATGCTTAAAGTTAGAAACGAAAAGATAGGCTCGGAGGGGTGTACTAGGGGTTTCGTGTACTAAAAATGAGTACAACGCTAAGGGTGTGGGAAAAATTAGTTGACTTAACTATTCAAGTAATATGACTTAAATGGTCAAGTAATTAGGATACGGGTTTAACACAAGGGTGATCCTAATGCCTCTTATCATGTAGTAAATCCTACCACACGAATGTAGTCTCACTAGCGGTCTCGGGATGCATCACTAACGCAAGTTCTAGAATCTAAATGCTACCGGTACACTCATAAGCACTAATAATGAATGCTTTTCCTATCAAATCTAAAGGCGAACCTCACATATTTGGGTGGAAAATTTTTTCTGAATATACGGTTATGAGCTAGTCATACAATCTCCTATCCATGAGACGCTTGCTATGGCTAAAGTTTCACTCCTAAATGTTGTAAAAAATTTTAAATTTGGCGCTAAAATTGCACTAACAAGTATTTCTCATAGTTTTATTACACATCTACTATCAAACAAAACAAACTCAAGCGAAAGTGCATATGTAAGGTATCATCTTTTTACCCTCCCCTTACACTTAAGATGAACATTGTCCCCAATGTTCAAGTAAAGAATGTAAAAGTGAAAAAGTAAAGAGAATGAAATCAAATACTCCCCTGATTCGCTCGGTATGGATTATAGGTTGCCAGGTTAAATCTTCCTCCAAGAAAATGAACAATCAAAGCTTCCCTTCCAGAATATAAATCATCTTCTTGTCATACATAACCTGTAAAACCTGAGAAAATAGACAAGACAACCTCGCGTAAAATCGGCGGCATCCTATATAAGTTACTAAATCCTAGAAAACAAAGTAAGATATAATGCTTGTGGAATGAAGTTTGCAGATTTCCTGGAGATTATAAAACTTAATAATTCAAAAAAACCATAAGACTCCGTTAGAAAAACAAAACCGGTAAAATTTCCAGATTTTAACTCCTGACGCCGTCAAGAGTAAACTCGTGACGCCGTCAGAATGGACCTGCAGAAATTCTTATGTTAAGTTTCCGGAAAATTTCTGGAAAAACTTGGTCCTACTTCCTGGAAAATCCTGCAAAACTTCATTATGACTCAATACAAGCATTTGACTCTAACAAATACGAATATACATGTTCATTTAATATTGTGGAGAATCATGATCGGTTTGTTTCTTAAAAACATATTTGGGGTTTCCCCTTACACTTATCTTTTGCAAAAATACTTTTAGGTTGGAGTTAAGACTAGGCCAAACAACATAGTAAAGTATTTCCACATTTTAATTGAGAAACATGATCAACCAACAATAAAAAATAAAGCATGCATACGGAAGCAAATAACAAACAAACAAATAAAATCACACAAAACATGGGTTGCCTCCCAAGAAGCGCTTTTCTTTATTTACGAGTCTTATAGCTAGACTCAAGGTCATGGGTTACTACGTGATCTCATCATTGGTTCCACTCTCTAGGTCGTCTTCTAAACCAGTTTTATATTCCGGACCTAGTTGCAAGCATTCTTTGTAGAAACCAAGCATCCTATTTCTAACATATTCTACTCCTCTACGTCTATCCTCCTCATTCCTATAATAAGCCGCTTGCTTATGTTCCTTTTCGAAATTAGAGAGATGGCGGTATTGTTCAATCTTGTGGGGCATTTGATAAGCAACCTCATCATTCTCTTTCTTGAATCTAACTATCCCTAAAGTCGGATCATAACTCATCTTAGTGGCCTCAACAAATGGTTTTCCGAATACTATTTGACTTAGGCAAGCATCTATCACCGGACGAATGTCTTCCACTATCATAAAATCGATTTCATAGATGAGATTCCCTATAATCACATGTAATCCTTTCACTCTTCCTGCAAAATTACTTATCAGATTCTTACCGGGCATCAACCTAAAATTGAGTTGCTTCTTCATCACCCAATTGTAATAAGTTCTAGTCATGATGTTCACGGGGGATCTAAGGTCGATGTAAGCTTTCCATATATGCATGTGCCCGATATTGCATGGGATGTTAATGTTAGAGGGGTCTCCCATTTTGATAAGGGGGTCGCCAAAGATATATGTTCTCTCGGGACTATCGAATAAATCCTTATGGTATTCCCGTTCTTCCTTGGTTGGCAACTTATCAAAGTATTCTTCTATAGGCTCTACCTCCTCTAATTCCTCACCCTTATTTACCTCAACTTCCCTACTCTCATCCTTACTATCGGCTTCTACTCTAACTTCATCCTTGTCACTCTCCTCTATCTCCTTATCTATCGGCTTAATGGTGACAACATTGACAAAGTGGACATGTTTGGATGATGAGGGGTCCTTAATTTGGATTCCACTATTGGTGTCCCTAGTGTCCTTCCTAGGTGTGATTAATGTTTGGTTGTTGAGGGCTTTCAACAAGTTGTCAATCTTGTTGGTCATCTCCGTTTGTTGTTGGTTGAATTCAGTTTCAAACCTAGCTATGCGAGCTTCTTGAGATGCCATGAACTTTGACATCAATCCTTCAAGATTGTTGGTACTACCATAGTTGTTAGAAATATTGTTGTTGAAAGTACGGTTGGATGGTGGACCGTTTGGTTGGTAACGATTAGGCGGATTGGAAGGATTGGGTTGATTTTGTTTCCACCTAAGGTTTGGGTGATTTTTCCAAGAGGGGTTGTATGAATCACCGTATGTGTTTGGCTCGGGCTTGAAAGTGTACCACTTATCTCCCGCTTCGTCGGTACGCCTGGATGCGTAGTCCGCAAAAGCTATTCCGGGGAGTTCCATACAATCACGAGTGTCATGGGGACCACTACATAATTCGCATGAAGAAGTGATTTTGTTCACTTGGCTTGAAGGCTTGGGAGCATCGTAAGATTTCATGAGAAACTTGACTTGGTCCTCAAGTTCCATGATCCTATGGTCGGGAGTGCTAGAATTGTTCGAAGGCAAAGATATTGCCTTGACCGTTTTGTTCAAGTCACGGGGATCGTTCCAACTTTCGTTGTCATAGAGAGCAAGATCTTCTATGAGTTCCCATGATTGTTCCGCACTAAGATCACGTAGCTTACCACCGGCCGATTGGTCAATGGTTCGCCTCGTGGAGATGTCGATATGGTCATAGAAGATTTGGACTTGGAGCCAAAGATCTATGCCATGATGAGGGACTTTTTGGAGTAAGTCCTTGAAACGAGTCCATGCTTCATAAAGAGATTCATTTTGACGTTGTTGGAACATCAAGATGTCATTCCTAAGCTTAGTAGTTCTCCCCGGTGGGAAAAATTGAGCAAGGAAACGAGTGGTGAGATCATCCCATGTGGTGATGGATCCCGCGGGTAAACGCTCAAGCCATTGACTAGCTTGATCCCATAGAGAGAATTGGAATAGGCGTAAACGGGTAGTCTCTCTATTTTCAACACCTAGGTCTATGGAATCTACGATTTTGAGAAAGTCCTTAAGATGTTGGTTTGGATCTTCGGAACGAAGTCCATGGAATGCACATCCGCTTTGCACCAACCGGATGGTGTCGGATCGCAAGGGGGTCACATTGGCTCCGGTGAGCTCAATGGTGTTTCGGTAGCCTTGGTGGCTAGGTCGGGAGTACTCTCCTAAGGTTCGGGGCCTAAGGGGTTCTAGTGGTGGGTTTTGTTGTGGTGGGATGACGGGTTCAAAGATGTTACCACCTTCCATGATGTCGGATGGTAAAGATTACGAACAAAGACACGAAGAATTAAGATAGACTAAAGAAAACCTAAAAAATAAAAAAAATAAAATCTTACTAGAAAGGAATCTAGCAAGTAGACCTAATAAAAAGAAGTTCTAACCTAGACAATAACTATTCCCCAGGCTGCGGCGCCAAAAACTTGATGCATGGGAATCGCACCTTGCTTTACCTCTCGAGGGATCTCGAGAAGCTTACAACCCCCACCAGGCAGTGTACCTGATCGTTGTAGTATAGTATAGTGACAAGTACCGGGGGACTGATCGTTCAGCTTAGGAATAGTGTCGCTAGGATTAGAAAGCCTAATTACTAGTTCTAAAGGTGAGGGATGATTATTTTTGTGTTTTTATATTTTTTAGAAAGCAAATAAAATCTCGGGTTTTGAAAGAGTGGGTGGAATTAGTCGCTATTCAACTAACCCAAAACTAATATGCAAACAAAATAAAATACTGAAAATAAAAATAAGCTAATTATTACAAAGGTTGTGAGCAGTAATTGGAGAAATTGTGTTTACTTAGACTTCACTACTCCGTAGATATGTTTTACACGTTAATTACTTGTTATAATTGTATGGATGACGGATTGTATTCCTTAATACCATTCATGGGGTGGCATACATAACTCCCTAATTCTATGAGCTCTTATCTCCTCCTACACCATGACCCAGCACAACTATAGGGATTGTAAACAGTGGCTCATGCATTAAATACAACCAATAAAGACCTAGTACGCCTCGGTTCATGTTTCTTAAGACGTTCAAGCATGTTACCATTTGGAGATCTGCCAGTTTTCTTAAGCCTAACATATAAAATCATTCATCCAAGACAAGAATAAACAAGTAATCAACACATAATCAATATCTAGGTTTCATTAGATCTAAGCAAACACAAAAGAGATCTAGCCTAGCATAATGGAATTGAGACAAGAACAAGATATAGTCAACCAACACATAGACATATTGATTGAATTAGAAGAACACTTATCTCAATTACAATGCAAGGTATCAAGGGTTTGGAACCCTTGAAAAACCTGTAAAAGTTCCACCAAATTCGTCTTTAGGGTTTCACCAAAACTTCTCTCTTTTTAATGAAAAAACTAGAAAACTATATATAGGAAAATCGAGGTGACGGCATCAAGAGCAATGGTGTGACGCCGTCATCTCGCCGCCAAATACTTCCTCGAATTTTTATTCTTCAGGTTTGACGCCGTCAGGGCATTACTCTTGACGCCGTCATGCACTGTTCTCAGCATGGAAAATAGAGACTTAGCCGTTTTCTTCACTTTTATGCTCCAAAAACGTCCAAAATGGCTTCTTTTCCAGAATTCACTCTCCAAGTACCTAAAATCACAAAAGGAACGATTTAGGGCAATATTTGATCAAATAAAGTCGGATTCGGGCTTAAATGACCCCCTAAAAACGGATCATTTTTCGCCTCATCATGATGCAACTTAGATTAACGCACGATTAAACGGACATGACATAATCACATTCGAGTCAAGATTAATTCCAATTTTTGAGCCGATTATTATTACGGTTTCTAGTTCTTAAGCCGCACAAATGTTTTAACAGCAAGACCACATCAAAACTACTAATTTGATTCACCACAGCAAAACAACGAGACAATATAAATCATAACTAATTAACCCATATCAAGATTATATAAATCAAACTAATTAACATCGTTTCAGGTTTTCGAATTGAAAGGAAAAAAAAGGAAACATGAGAAATAGGTTACCGATTACAGGGATGAATAAAAAAACAAACAAGGCTCGATTCTGATCCCACAAGCGATCCACACACCCTTGAACGTCCGGAATCTCTCTCAACAGCTACTAGTATTTTGATTGTGAAAGTTGTAGGATGTGTGGAAAAACCCATGGGAATCGAGTGGTTTAAATAGTATTAATACGAGGGTGCTTTGATTCCAACACCTCTTGAGGTTAGTCGATCTTGTAGCCAAAAAGAGTAATGCTCAATCAGAGCCTAGTCACACTTTGGCTTGTGGTGTTGACTTCAAGGTCTTGACAAAAGAGGGGAATCCCATCTGAAATGCTTGAATTACTTGGAGCCTTATAGCATGTCGGACCTGCCATGGCAGTTCGTGGGGGATGTCTTGTAGTAGAAGATGAGGTAGTAGGAGCAGTATAGCAGCAGGAGGATAGGTGGGTTTGTGGGGATCATTTTGCAGTGAAGGGTGGGAGAAGGCGACAAGCTGGGCGGCGATAATAAGATGAGAGGGTGGTTAGGGTTTGCAACTTTGGGAAATTTAGAGAGAGGTAGGAGCAGATGAAATTCTTATTGATTGTAGAAATGGGTAAAGTGATAAGGGGGAGAGAAAGGGGTCGGTTTGTGGGGTTAGACACAAGGACGATCTTTTGTAGTTTTTCCATTATTATTATTATTATTATTATTATTATTATTATTATTATTATTATTATTATTATTATTATTATTATTATTATTATTATTATTATTATTATTATTATTATTATTATTATTATTATTATTTGTAATATTCGTTTTAGGTTTTTATTTTAAAAGGAATGTATAAGTTAAAATGTGGGGTGAAATAAAAGTAAGGTTTAAATTAACTAAAAGCGAGGCATGGGAATGCTTTTGATTTTCATAATGCTCGAGGGGGAAATAGGTGAATCTCGGGGTTTTATTGAATTCCGGTAATTAATTATACCTATGCCATACTATCACGGTGTCGGTACGCATGCGGTTTTTAGTAAAAGTGGAATGTGAGTTCGCCACATCGTTTGTTCGGTAATAGTCATCGTTGCTTTATAGTATAATGGAAGCAACAGTTTAAATATGAGAATAAGTGAAACAGCTGAATATCTCATTAAATAAAAAAAATTGTGGCCCTACAGGAAATAAATAACTTGAAATTTTTCGGGTTCTTACAAAAAGGGGTAAATAATGAAAGTTAGTATAGTTTAGGGACTATTTTTGTCATTTCTCTAATATATATAAGTATAGGGATAGAATGAGCAAAAGTTAGAAAGTTATATGCTTAATTGTTATAAGTTTATAAGTATAGGGTAGAAATGTAAATATATAAACTTAAAGGGTAAAAACGAACTATTTTCATATAAATATAAAACTTATTTAAGTTAGAAGCATAACACAATACTAGGGAGCTTCATGCGAGGAGTACTATGTGGATATTTCGTTTTGACGTGTTTGCTGGGTTTACGAATTAAAGTGCCCTGGCTCCTCAAACGATTATTGCATATACTTCTGAGATATGATGGCCCAAACGGTGTTATATTATAACTAAACCTTAATAACAACATAACTCAATAGTAGGGAGCTTTGTGTGAGGAGTATTAACTTCTGAATTATGATGGCCCGAACGGTATTATGTTGATAACATAATACAATAGTAGGGAGCTTCATGTGAGGAGTCATATACTTCTGAATTAAAATGGCCTGAACAGTGTTATGTTATATATAAAAACCTAATAGTGATTAGTTAAGAAAACCTAGACTAAGACTTGACATACACACACCTACACTACCCCCAAGATACGTGAGTGAGTTGTCTAAACCCCTACTTTACTTACCCTAAGACCCAGGTGAGTTTTCATAGCCTCACTTTTAAATGTTTTACAACCCTGTGAGGGGGATACATGCTTTAAAGCGAACAAAAGTCTTTTTCCTTGGTTATTGCACGAGTAAACTATCTGCCATCACTACATAACCAAAATTCATGAATCTAATCGTTTGGGATATTTTACCCACGCGAATGCGAATATAGTTGATAGATCTATTGAAGTTTGACAACTCCCATTGGTATTAACATCTCTCTGGATGGTACCAATAAGTGCTATATTTGAACTCACTGAAGGATTAACTTTGGCAAGTTATCCTTCTCGTCCCCTCATGGTTTGCTCTGCAGACCCCATGACCCGGACTGTTAACGTGTGGTTCATGAGCTTAGTGCAATATTGATTCGTGAGAAAATCAAGTTATATATAGTATAGTATTACTCAAGAGATCCGCAAAGAACTACGGATAACCCGAGGTCGTAGTCCTTGTGAAGGATGAATGGAATTTTGAATTCCCGATTCGTAAAATGTGTCGTGAAAGTGGTAAAAAGTGATTTTAATGAGATTATACTAATGAAATCACAAATGAAGCAAAAATAATCACTTAATCATGTATTTCAAATAAGGCAACTAGAAACGTAACGTAAAATCGAAACCGTTCGCTAAAACGTAAAATAAACGTTAACGTACGAAATAAAACGCGACTTTTAAGCTACACTACTCCTATGGACTTGAAAATAATTTTGAAAAGTTAAAAATGATAAAAGAAAATTTTAAGAAAAAGAAAAATATTTTTTTGACTTTATATTTATTTTTTATGAATTAAAAACTAATTAAACTAATTAAAAATAAAAAGAAAATGCAAATAAGGTGAGAAAATTGAAAATTAAATTTTGAAAATTATAAAATAACTAAAAAGTAATTTAAAACTAAAAACTAATTTTTTTGGCTTTTTGTGTAATTTTTGGAAATTAAAAACTATTAAATCTAATTAAAAATTCAAAATAAATGGGAAAAATGCAAATTTAATTTCTAAAATTCTAAAATAAATGAAAATAAATTTCCAAAATATTTTTTGATTTTTCTTGGCTTTTTCTGATTTTTTTGGAATTTTTGGTAATTAAAAAGTATTAAAAATTGAATAAAATTGAAAATTAAATAAGAAAAATAGCAAATTAATTCAGAAAAATATGAAAAATTTAGGAAAATTCTAAAATATTATTCTAAAGCTAGGAAAATTTTTAAAACTCAAAAATAAGCACTGGAACTATGTTTTGCTTTGAAACTGCTTATAATAAAGTGCTTATTGATAAGCACAGTTGACCAAACCTTTGACCAATTGATTTTTAGACTAAAATGAGCTTAATGAACAGGTCTTAGACCAAATGACACTCAATTACACAAATTTGGGCCCAAACATGTCAAATAAGCAATGGATGAAAAAGCTAATAAGCAAACAGGATAAGCGATAGATCTCAGATCAATAAATTAAGCAAATAGAGGTATAAATGAACTTAGGTGAGCAACAAACTTCAGATTATGATCAATATTTCCCAAGTGCAGCCCTGAATTGGATAACAGATACTAAATTCCAACTACATACTTAGGAAGGCTCAATAAGCAGTTAAAACAAGCTGATTAGAATGAGCTTGATGGGGCAAAAAGTTAATAAACCAGCTAAGATTCAAAATTCACCAATTATATCTAATCCCAATCCAATTTGATAGCCTAAGAGTACCTTGGAAATTTGCTTAGAATCTGATGAGCAGGGGAGACAAAAGTCCAAACAGTCAACTTATAGGCTAATTCCAAATAAGCAGTTGGGACTCAGACCTCAAATTTCTTTTTGTTTATGTTTCTCAGACTACTAATCTTTACAAATCAGCTTTCAAAAAGTTTTTTCCAATAAGCAATAAGACCTATAAAGTCTCACAAAGTTTTGACCAAAAAAACTAAAGTGCAAAAGTGATTGACAATGTGATGAAACAGATACTTTGACCAAAATGGAATTTGTTTGCTAAATTTTGACTGAAATTGTTAGATTAATCTAATGTGTGATTGAAATAAGCTTAAACTTACACTAATATAACTGCTAATATGATGATGCAACCTACAATACTTAACAGATATGAAATTATGAAGTAATAAAAGTGATTTTGCCTTTTTATGAAGTGAACTCTTGTTTTTATGCTAGACTAATCCTAAATGCAGCCTAAACAACTTAACAAAACAAATCACAACCTCTGAAACAATAGTCATACCAGCAAAACACAATGAACCAAACACTCTTTTAAGTGACTGCTATGAACCTAATACTTCTCAAATCCCATCCAATACAGTCCAAATCTCATCCTAAGTGCTAAATACTATCCAATAACTCCCTATAAACAATGAAACAAAGATCTCAGATATCAAACAATCTCAATACCAAAGCAACACAGATCCAACTTGAATGAATGAAACAGTTACTATCAAAAGATATCAAACTCAAACCTATCAAAAATATTTTAACTAAACAACTAGTATCAAACAATTATCAGACTTAATAAGCAACAACAAGCAATAACAAACAAACAAACACAGATCTAAACTACTTTATACTATTTTTAGAGGAATTTAAAATTTTCAAAGGACTTACAAATCCACCTCAGCCAAACAGAGGTGGTCTCCCACACAGCCTGTCTTTAAGACAGGCTAATTGCTCCTTATTAGCTGTCTATAACTCCAATAAGCTCAGCTTATTATGAATAAGCTCAAATGTTGATTGTCTTTGACTTAGATTTATTTGAGATTTCAATGAAACAATAAGCTCACCAAAGCTATTATTTAGCTGAGATGTACTTAAGTAATACAATAGTTACTCTAAATTCAACTTGAAATTTAAATTAAAACAATTTTTTTAGTTTTTTTTTTTTTTTCAGGTTTTTATAAATCAAAATAGATTAAAAATAAACAAGAGTGAAAATGAATTATAGTAAACTAAATGATTACCAAAAGAGAATAATAACTGAATTAACAACTAATAAGAGAAAAGAAAAACAGAATTTAAATTGAAACTAAGTGAACTTTTATTAAACTAAAATCTGAGATTACAGTACTTTGAAAAGAAAAATACAATTTAAAACTAATTTTAGCAGAGTAACAATACAATAAACCTACACACCAACTACTGTGATGGAGGGGGTATATATAGTTGAGGAGAGAGCCTGCTAGGGTTTGAGGATGCTTCTAGACTATGTTTCTTTTCTCTTGATCACACCCGTTCATTCCAGCTTCAATCAGACGCGTCAATTTGAACCATTGGATCATGTAAGAGTCATGTATGAATCCTTCGTGTCCTCTCTGATTGGTCCACGTATCCCTGACCCTTCTGTCATTCTCTGTTATACGTCAGACTTCTTCTAGAAACTCCAATCATAAGGTAATCATTGGTAATTGAGGTTAATTTGTGTACGGTGAAACCTAGGGTTCTAGGAACAGTGAATATTTTCTGGGTAAAATTGATTGGGGGTAAAGTTTGGGGCGGGAATTGTTTTTATTATTATTTTGTTGACCGGGTGGGTAATTGGGTTGACCTGGGTGTTGGGTACGGGTAAGGGTGTTGGTAATAAAAGGGTAAGGTTTGGGCTTTGATTTGTTTGGGCTTGGATTTAGTGGATTAATAGTTGTGGACTGGATCAAATGTTATTATTGGTTAGGAGTAGTAAATTTAAGCAAGGACTAATTTTGTAATCATGCAAACCATAAGGACCAAATCTGTAAATCCTCCAATGTATTTTCCAAGGGATTATGTTGTAAATCATGGAGGACCATTTTGACTTTTCTTCAATAATTCCTTCAAGGGATCAATTTTGTCATTATCTAAAATATGGAGGACTGAAATTGCCAGTTCTTCAAAACTTTGCCCAGGGACTAATCTTGCAACTTTATGAATTCCTGAGGACTTTTCATGACATTTTAAGCTTTCTTTGGTCATTTTGCTTCCCCGGCTCCGGCTTTTGACCTTTTTCCAATCTCGTGCTCGTTTTTGTCGGTTTTGCTTTGTTTTTGTCCATTTTTCACATATCCGTACCTGCACATACACAAATACAAAAACACACATTTTCTTGGCATATTTTGTTAGTATTTGGTCTGATTTAAGCCTAAAAAGGATTTGTGAAAAAGCACACATCAAAATCCCCCAGACTAAGGTATTGCCGTGTCCTCACGCAATGTCATCACCTCACACTTAAAAGATAAATAATTTCAAAACCTCTCTTTACTGACGTTGTAAAGTATCAATGATGTTCAAAAGAGATATCAAAATCATTTATTCTAAAAAACGCTCCGTTTTTCGATTTTCATGAATAACAACTATTACTACTCTTTTTTTTGTATATATATATTTTTAATTTTTATATATGTGACGGTTTGCTTTGACTTTCATTATCAATTCTTATCTGTTGATAACTTTCAGGGTCAACGAGTAGAAACACTTCTCACAGAGAAGAGACCATACGGATAAAAATCGTCATCCTTGATTTTTCACAAGCTCCCAAACTAAGCGTAAAATCGAGATCATTGTTTATCCACAAGTTAGGTGCTAACACTACCCACAAAAGTTAATTGTGTCATTACCTCTTGTTCCCAGGTCCTAAGTTTTGTATCTCAAGATTTTAATTTGTGAGAAATGAATTGCTTCATATTTTCTCGTTTTGATAGTGGTTAGTCCGATAAGAGCACAAAATTTGAACGCTAAATAGTTTCCAAACTTTCCCTCGAAAACCCCTGCATACAGAAATCGGGTCCACATGAAGGTCTCTGATTTAACACGATTTGTGGAGGTCCCCATTTTTATTTACGACCGAGACATACCATGTTTGATACCCGAAACGGAAGCTTTTTATTAGGGAAACCCCCGGAGTCGAAGCTTGGCATTTTTGCATAATTATAAGCACTTTAATAATACTTGGTCCTTAGTCCTTTATTTCTTTTACAACAACGGTTTATGAGCCGCCAAGATGTAAAAGCTTTATTATGACCTTGAATTTATATCCGCTGCTTTTTATAGCTTTGGATTCCTCTGCCTTTTTATTTGGCTTTGGACTATTATTATTGATATTCATAATTATATGCCAAACCCCGAGTCCTACGGCCTTTACTAAGATCACAACATCGGCTGCTAACCGGCAAGATGCAATAGTCTATTTCACCGTAACACTGGCAGTACCCCTATGTGTACCAAATCCCCGTATTCAGAGATTTTGTTGGGAACGAAAAAAAACTAAGTATTGCCCAAACCGTATACCCTTAATTAATCCTAGAGATCTATTTTTATTGGTGTGCAAGCTTGTGAGAACAAGGAGGCCACAAGTACCTTTCGTGGGCTCTAAAGAGATCCAAATACTCCACGTTTAGCACGAAACTTCTAAATAAACTCTATCATTCCTCGATCTCCGCAAATTTAAAATCCCAAATAATGAGATCCGTGGATGCTTAGCCATAATCTTTTGATTATATTGGTTAAGGGAGACGAGCTAGGGCTCAACACGCCCGGTCAAGTCGAAACATTTATTTCTACTCTAGCCGGTAGGAAAGTCAAAACAAGGTGTCAAAACTTATTATTCATATCATATATCATTCATCATTTTTTTTTTCATTTCATTTCATTTATAATAAAGTGGTGACAAAAATTTAAAATTTTTGGTGGAAAATGGAGTTGCGTAAACTAACAGCTCAGACGATGGTACAGGTCAATTCGAATCGAAGATTCACCCCCCCCCCCCCCCCAGACTAAAGTGAAACATTGTCCTCAATGTTTTAAGGGCACGGGTAGTCTTACGTAATACCTAAGGCCGTTTATTAAGTATGCCAAGAGATAAACGTTAGTCGATAAGATTTTGGATATGGTGAATTTCCAAAAGAGCAGCGAAGAATGAAACTCGAGTGGAGAGAACGACAAACCACGAGCACGAGAGTCCTCAAACTTCGGGGAAATTCCTGAACATTCACAAACAACCACGAAAACACGAGTTTTGGAAAGGGTCGCCCCCTCACGTCACATTACTTAAGAAAATAGAAAATAAAGAAAATGAAAATGGATAAGCATGGGGTGCCTCCCATGAAGCGCTTGTTTTTTATTACCGAGTCACATGAGCTTGACTCAATCCCCGAATTTAGTTATCCTTAGGGAAAGTTTGGAGATCCGGGACAACCATGGGTGGTATGTCCCCTCCGAAGTAATGTTTAAGACGGTGACCATTCACCTTAAAGTTGGGACCATTAGGTTGAGCAAGCTCAACGGTTCCATAAGGAAATACTTGGGTAATGGTGAATGGTCCTGACCAACGGGTTTTTAACTTGCCCGAGAAAATCTTCAATCGAGAATTGAAAAGAAGGACTCGGTCACCAACATTGAAGACGCGATCTTTAATTTTAGCATCATGAATCCTCTTTGTCTTCTCTTTGTAGATCAAAGAATTCTCATAGGCCTGATCACGAAGCTCGACTAATTCATTCAATTGAACTTTACGGTGATCACCCGCGGTTTGTAGGTCAAAATTAGCATGTTTCAAGGCCCAGTAGGCCTTGTGCTTAAGTTCAAAGGGCAAATGGCAGGCCTTCCCGTAAACCAGCTTGTAAGGAGTGCACCCAATGGGTGTTTTGTAAGCTGTACGGAAGGCCCAAAGTGCATCATCTAACTTATCGGCCCATGAAGCACGATGTTCACCTACGGTCCTTTCTAAAATTCGTTTCAAGCCACAATTGGAAACCTCAACTTGACCACTTGTCTGTGGATGATATACCGTACAAAGATGATGTGTGACACCATATTTGAGCATAACTTTTGCGAATTGGTCATTACAGAAATGGGTCCCACGATCACTTATAATAGCACGAGGTGCACCAAATCGGGCGAAGAGACTTTTGAGAAATTTTACTACAACTCGGGCGTCATTGGTGGGTAGTGCCTTTGCTTCAACCCATTTAGACAAGTAATCGACGGCCACGAGTATATATTTGTTACCACGAGAAGACGGGAATGGACCCATGAAATTGATACCCCAGACGTCAAAAATTTCACAGACTTGGATGGCATTTTGAGGCATCTCGTCCTTCTGAGAAATTTTTCCTTGACGCTGGAAAGAATCACATGATTTAACCAACTCATGAGCATCCTAGTAAATCGTCGGCCAATAGAAGCCGGAGTCAAATACTTTTTTAGCGGTGAAGTTGGCACCATGATGTCCCCCCGTGGGTCCATTGTGGCATGCCATGAGAATTTCAGCGGCTTCATTGCCGTGAACGCACCGCCGGATCACTTGATCCGCACAAATCTTAAACAAGTAGGGCTCGTCCCAGAAAGAATGCTTAACATCTTTGAAGAATTTCTTCTTTTGTTGGAACGACATCCCTTTACGGATAAAATTCCCCGCATGGTAATTCGCAAAGTCGACGAACCATGGGGTACTAGAATCACAATGTGATAAACTCCCCAGTGTCTCGAGAGGAAATGCTTTGTTAATCTCCTTTTTCTCGAAAACACTTTGATGGGGATTCTCTAAACGTGATAGGTGATCAGCAGCAAGGTTCTCAGATCCCTTTTTGTCTCGAATTTCAACTTTGAATTCTTGAAGGAGGAGAACCCACCGCATCAAGCGTGGCTTAGCATCTTGCTTTGCCATAAGGTATTTAAGAGCCGAATGATGCGTATACACTATGCATTTCTTCAAAAGCAAATAAGGTCGAAACTTTTCAAAGGCGTAAATGACGGCTAACATTTCTTTCTCAGTAGTCGTATAATGGTATTGAGCATCGGTCATTGTTTTACTAGCATAGTCTATCGGATGAAAATGTTTAGACTTGCGTTGCCCCAGGACTGCACCAATGGCATAATCGCTAGCATCACACATTAGCTCGAAGGGCAAGTCCCAATCGGGGGCAATTAAGATAGGAGCCTCCGTTAAATTCTTCTTAAGAATATTAAATGCTTTGATGCATTCATTTAAGAAGATAAACGGAGCATCTTTTTCAAGCAAGTGGGTCAGGGGCCGGGCTATCTTAGAAAAGTCTTGGATGAAACGTCGGTAAAAGTCGGCATGACCAAGAAAATTCTAATTCCTTTAACGGTGGTGGGATGAGGTAATTTTGCAATCACGTCGACTTTAGCTCTATCGACCTCAATCCCAGATTCCGATATCTTATGGCCGAGGACAATGCCCTCTTTGACCATGAAATGGCACTTCTCCCAATTTAGAACCAAGTTGGTGTCTTCACACCGTTTCAGCATACTTTCTAAATGGGAGAGGCAAGAAGTGAAAGAATCTCCATAAACCGAGAAATCATCCATGAAAACTTCCATGGTTTTCTCGATCATGTCCGAGAATATAGACATCATACACCTTTGGAACGTGCCTGGAGCATTGCATAAGCCGAAAGGCATACGACGATAGGCAAACGTTCCATAAGGGTAAGTAAAGGTAGTCTTTTCCTGGTCCGGAGGGTCAATTGGTATTTGAAAGTAGCCGGAAAATGCATCAAGAGAACAATAGAACTCATTTACCGCTAGGCGTTCTAGCTTTTGATCCATAAATGGAAGTGGGAAATGGTCCTTACGAGTTGCATCATTCAATTTACGATAATCAATACAAACTCTCCATCCGGTAACAAGACGTGTCGGAATCAATTCATTATCTTCATTAGTCACGACGGTTATTCCACCTTTCTTAAGTACGCAGTGGACCAGGCTAACCCAGGAGCTATCCGAGATTGGATAAATCATTCCGGCATCGAGGAGTTTGACAACTTCCTTTTTGATAACCTCATGAATTTTCGGGTTAACCCGTCGTTGTTGCTGAATGGACGGTTTGTAATTGTCTTCAAGTAAGATCTTATGCGTGCAGAAACGAGGGTCGATACCCTTAATATCAGAAATTTGCCAAGCGATGGCACATTTATGCTTCTTGAGCACATCTAAGAGACGGTTCTTCTCCTCATCTTTAAGTTCTTTTGAAATAATGATGGGAAGTTTGTCGGTTCCTTCCAAAAATACGTATTCGAGATGAGAGGCAAATCCTTGAGCTCGGGCTCTGGAGGATTCTCAGTAGACGGCTTAACATCTTTAACGTCGGCCATTTTAAGGTCCATCGGCGGGAGGGACGGGTTGGGATCTTCATTCAATAATTTCTCAATCAAAAGAACATCTCCCTCCGGGTCGCAAACGCAATGATCAATTTCTGGTGAAATCGAATCATTAGCAAGAATGGCCTTGATCTCTTCCCAAGCAAGATCGCTTCCCTCAAACGGATTAAGGGAAGGGGAAGGATCGAAAATAATCGGTTCAGAAGTAGGAGTGGGATTGCCACTCGAAGCATTTTCGGTAAATCCAAGTAACTCTTGAGCATACTGATTGGTCCTAAACGGTCAACTAAGTTTACCAGGTTATGGTCAGCCAAGTCAAACGTCAAAAACCAACTAACCAAGGAGTACAGTGTATTCCCAGGTCGTTATGTCCCAGCGAGGTAAGCAATCGTATTTAAAAATGTTTTAAGTGATCGGGCGATTTAACAGGAGGATCAGGAATTTGATTTGAATGATTATACTACGAGATTATGAGTGAAAATAACTTAGAAACACTATTGGAACAATACTGATAATCAGATAACCTAGAAACGTGAGTTAAACCTAAAACGCGCGTTTGAATTTAAAATAAACACGAACGCGCGAAATAAAAAGTGAAACGTGAGCAAATAAAGTCCTACGAATGTGAAAATTATATTTTTACAATCCTAATGTTATAAGAAAATTTTAAGAAAATTAAAATTATTTTTACAACTATTTAATTAATTACTATTAATTAATTACTAATTATTAATTACTTTTTAATTAACTAAATTACACTAATTATTAATTAATTATGAAAATTAACTAGAAAAATGAAAATTAAATTTAGAAAAATATAAAATATTATAAAACTAATTTTAAAATAGAAAACCTATTTTTTCTACTTTTTCATTATTTATTATTAATTAAAACTAATTATTTAATTAATTAAAACTAAATTAAATTATAAAAAGTACTAAATGACCAAGGAAAAATCTGAAAAAATTCCTAAAATTATTTTAACCTAAAAGGAACCTGAGAAAAATTTAAAAATGAGAAATGCTTATAAATAAGCAGAAAAATAAGCCAAAGGGCTTAAATAGAAGCTACCACTTTATTTATTTTTGGCTTTTTCTTAATTTTCTTTTACAAAACTATTTAACTACTCAAAATAACCAACTTTTATGAAAGGACTTTTGCTTAAGCTCAATAATAAGCTCTGTGCAAGCAAATAAGCTCAACAGTGAGCTTTTTGACTTGAAAATGGCTTATAAGCTCAAAATAAGCTGCATAGAGTACAAAAGCTGTAAAATAAAGTGAGAACAACTTAAAAGGACTGAAATGAAGCTAAAACTACAAGAAATGTATACTGAATAAGCTAAATAAGTCAAATAAGCAAATCCATACCACTCAGTTACCCACAAGCCTGCAAGAAATCTCACAAGCAATTTCAGCTTATCAAATAAGCTGGGAAACCAAAATGGAGACTGGAACCTGAGAGTTTGGCTTATGGGCTTTTCAAAAATCCCAAGCTCACCTAAGGAGACCCACTTGTGAGCTTTTGAGGGGCTTATGAACTTGACAAAAGTACACTGAGTACTCAGTATACTTAGAAAAGGGGACAAACAATAAGCTCAAAATTAGCTTATCCAATGAGCTTGAAAATGCAAATGAAGCCTGGAACCCTTGAGTTTGGTGTATGGGCTATCCAAAAGTCCAAACCACACAAGCTCAGGCTCACTAATGAGCTCAAAAGGAGCTTGTGATCTAGGCTAGAAACACTGATCACTCAGTGTATATGTTATGATGAGACAAAATGCAAGGACCACAATAAGCAGTCAAATAAGCAGTTACATGGAAACAAAGAACAAGCATAAGAGGTGAGCCAGGAAGGTTACTCAAATCCACAATAAGCTAAGGCTAAGATCCTGGTGCAGGGGAGGTTGCACCCCCTGCAGCCTTAAAGAAGCTAAAGTACAAGCTACAAAAAAATCTATAAAATAAGCTGATTACAGATTTTAGTAGCTTAGGTGGTAAATTTCAAGCACAACAATTTTCAAATCCTAACTCACCCTACAAAAATCAGGAAAAATCTTCCAAAAAGTGGGATTTCTGCCCAATGAACAATTTTGACTTTTTAGTTTTGCAAGCTACTTTGACTTTGTTGAATTTTAATTACTCCTAAATGATTGTTTATGCAATATTAGGCTAAAATGAAACTAATCAAGGTTACATTAACTACTTATGCATCTATGATTATTAGTATGCAACCAAATGTTTAACAGATTTGCAAAGATTAAGAATGAATGTGAAATTTGACTTTTAACTGTAAAACCTAGGTGACTATTGACTTATATGGGCTAAATATACTCACTGAATCATTATTCAACCAAAGCTAACCACAAAAACACAAGTGAGCTCAGGGAACTCATAGATCCAAACACCCCTTTAAATTATTATGATGATAGAATTTCACAGCAACTCAGAGGTTTAAATTATAAAATCTCAGGTCAAGCATGCATTATGGTCTATTACTTCATTTGAACCCAGAATTTCAGATTTAAACTACTATGATCCCACAAATCCACAGATCTTCAATAAATACTCTAGTGAGACAGTTAAATTTCAACTTATTGCACAAAGAGATTTCTAATGAACTAAAACCTATTTTAAGCTCACAATAACAACTGATAAAAACAAACGAGCAAAATTCAACACTAATGAACAGTGGAATATGAAATTGAAGGGATTACTCACAATATGCTATCCTGCCCAACTGAGATGAACCAAAAACCATAGAACAAATCCTATCACTCCCCAAGGAATTCTAAACCAGGACCATCCTTAAGTCATCCTGCTCCAAAGCTTCTCATCATATTCTTCTTCTTCTTATTTTTATTTTTTTTTTATTTTAACTAATTTTTTTGTATTTTTGCTTTTTGATGACTAACTGAGTTTTAAGGGTTTCTAAAAGCTTAACTAAGCTTTATGGGAGCCTACATGAGCCTATGAGTCCAGAATAACAACAGCAAACTACATTCATTCAAATTGAGATTTTTGAATTTTTGATGAATCATAAAATGAATTCAAAGTAAAACTGAGTTTGATTGATGGAAAAGATATAAATTACAATAAAAACACTTGATACAATACTTGAAATCTGAGAATTAAACTGAATTTGAAAATTACACTAAGACAATATTAAAATTTAAAACTAAAAAACTAACTTCTGCTCCACTGCTCCTTCTCTTCAATTTATACTCCCAAATTAGGGTTTTTGAGCATCTTTGGACTTTTCCCAGCTGTAAAATTGGCCTTAGGATGAGCTACTTTTGATCTTGGCCCTTGGGACGTTTTGGCGCCAAAACTCTCTTTGTCTTTTTCTTTTGATAATTGAAGCCAGGAGTGTAAGCTTGGACTGATATGGTTGTTTGGTTAGGCAAGGGGGTTGAGTGTGCAGGAGGGGTAGCAGGCTTAGGGGGTGATGATGGAGGTTTGGAGTGTACTGGGTAAGTGGGGTGTGAGGTGGAGGGGACGAGTCAAAGGGGAAGGGTTGACTGAGGGGGTTAATATTAAAAACGGAATGGAGGTGGGCTTTGGGTGGATGTTGGGCTTGGGAGTTGTGTAAGTGGGCTTGGGGTGTTGGGTATTTGTTGGATTTGGATTAAAAAGGGTGTCCGTTTGGGTGATAATAAAAACAAGGGCCCGTTTGGTTTTATGATATCACAAGGACCAAGTTTGCAATTTATGGGATTTTGAAGGGCTGAAGTTGACATAATTCCAAAGATATCATAAGGACCATTAATGCCATATTGTAATTCCATAAGCCCTTGTTTGATCATTTTCTAATTTTTAAAATTCCAAGGACTGGTTTTATCACATTTGCAAAGTACAGGGACCAAACATGTAATTTTCCCAAATTTTTCACCCAAGGATCATATTTGATAACATTTGACTTTTAAATGCCTTGGGTTGACTTTTCTTTCATTTTAAACCTTCAGGGACTAGTTTTGTCAATTTATGAAACTTGAGGGACTGAAACTGCTAATTATGCAAACTTTGTTCGTTTTTCATTTGTTTTTAAACATTTTGCATCTAAAACATATAAAACACAATTTTGAGATAATTTCTGTATTTTGATGCATTTCTGATTGTTTTTGGATGTTTTGGCAGTTCAGATACGATAAAAATGATGAGTATTTACACACTCATCAATCCCCCACACTAAACTATTGCTAGTCCCTAGCAATCTTTTGAGAAAACTTAATGGATTTGAATCTCTTTACCAAAAGCCATCACTTCTGGAGTAGCCAAATGTATCAGTTCAAGTAAGAATTATGGTCCACTTGATAACCATGTGATTTTGAGCAAACCACCAGCTGTCAACGGATTTGATTTGTCTTTACCAAAAGCCGTTTTCTTCTGGACTAGCCAACTCTTGATGGAATAGTCAACATCTTGGTGAGCTGATTACCAATTATGGTTTTTCCACTACCTTTACCACAAGCCATAATCTTGCGGGCTAGCCAACTCTTTCACTTTTTAGGATATGGCGAGTTGAGATACCATACAATTTTGGGCAAATTGCAAGCCATCAACGGGTTTGAGATATCTTTACCAAGAGCCGTTTGCTCCTGGATTAGCCAATCCTTTTGTCGTTTAGACATGGCGGACTGATAACCACAAAAATTTTGAAATAAAGTGAAAATTTTGAAAATTTTGGGCCAAAAACGGGGGTTCTAGAGGATATAATGTGATAAAATTCGCTAGAATCCCCCCCCCCCCACACTTAGAATTGAATATTGTCCTCAATATTCAAAGTCCCGGCTATTATGCCGACTCTTTGAATGTAAAAAGATAATATTATAAGTTAACTGTGGAAATATCGATTTGTAATTTTTCACTTTATTTATATGTACATACAATCACACACATTTTTTTTTCAAAGATATATACATTTCAAATAGCTGCAGGGGACGGCCACTCCCCCACACTAGGGTGTTAGAAAGTAGAAAGAAGTCAGAGACATGGGTGAAAACCCATGTTGTTGCTACTGTTTTTGTTTATCGAGTCGCTAGCTTGACTCGATCCCCGAATTCAATTGTCCTTGGGGAAACTTTGGAGATCAGGGACAACCATGGATGGTATGTCCTCTCCAAAGTAATGTTTCAAACAATGTCCATTCACTTTGAAATTAGGACCGTCATTTTGAGATACTTTGACGGTGCCATAAGGATAAACCTTAGCAATAGTGAATGGACTAGTCCATCGGGTTTTGAGCTTTCCCGAGAAGATCTTGAGTCTAGATTTGAAAAGAAGGACTCGATCACCAACGTTAAAAATGCGGTTCTTGATTTTTGAGTCATGTATTTTCTTTGTCTTTTCCTTATAGATCAAAGAGTTCTCGTAAGCTTGATCACGAAGTTCATTTAATTCATTCAATTGAACTTTTCGATGATCACCCGCAGTTTTAAGGTCAAAATTTGCATGCTTGAGGGCCCAATAGGCTTTATGCTCAAGCTCGATCGGTAGATGGCACGCTTTCCCGTACACAAGCTTGTAAGGCGTACACCCGATGGGTGTTTTGTAAGCTGTACGAAAAGCCCAAAGTGCATCATCTAATTTATCCGACCACGATGCACGATTTTCACCAATGGTTCTTTCCAAAATTCTCTTGATGCCTCGATTGGAAACTTCTACTTGTCCACTTGTTTGAGGGTGGTACGCAGTAGAAAGACGGTGAGTTACACCATACTTTTGCATGACTTTATCGAATTTGTCATTGCAAAAATGCGTACCACGATCACTAATTATAGCACGTGGAGTTCCAAATCGAGCAAAAAGAGCTTTTAAAAATTTCACAAAAACTCGGGCATCATTAGTGCGTAAAGCTTTCGCTTCAACCCATTTTGACAAGTAGTCAACAGCCACGAGTATGTACTTATTTCCATGAGATGATGGAAATGGCCCCATAAAGTCGATGCCCCATACGTCAAAGATTTCACAAACTTGTATTGCATTTTGTGGCATTTCATTCTTTTGTGAAATATTCTCGTGACGTTGACACGCGTCACAGGATTTGACTAATTCCTGGGCATCCTTGTAAATTGTGGGCCAATAGAAACCGGAGTCAAACACCTTTTTGGCGGTGTAATTTGGATCGTGGTGGCCCCCCGTGGGACCAGCATGGCAAGCCTTGAGAATTTCAGTGGCTTCTTGACCATATGCACACCGCCGGATGACTTGATCCGCACTGATTTTGAAAAGGTAGGGGTCGTCCCAGAAAAAATGTTTGACATCCTTAAAGAACTTGTTCTTTTGTTGGGATGACATCCCTTTTACAACAAAGTTACCCGCAAGGTAGTTTGCAAAATCGGCAAACCATGGAGTAACAGAATCTCCACGAAAGGCAACCGCATTGAGTGTCTCGAGAGGGAAGGTTTCATTAATTTCCTTCTTTTCGAAGACATCTTGATGAGGGTTTTCCAAACGGGAGAGATGATCAGCAGCTAGGTTCTCAGCTCCTTTTTTATCACGAATTATGATATCAAATTCTTGCAGGAGGAGAACCCAACGAAGTAGTCTCAGCTTCGCATCTTGTTTTCCAAAGAGATACTTCAAAGCCGAGTGATCCGTATACACTATGCTTTTGGTCAATATCAAATATGACCGGAATTTTTCAAAGGCATACACCACAGCTAATAATTATTTTTCAGTGGTGGTGTACTGACTTTGAGCCTCGGTCATTGTTTTGCTTGCATGGTGTATAGGCTGAAAGTGTTTAGACCTGCGTTGCCCCAAGACTGCCCCTATTGCATAATCACTAGCATCACACATAAGTTCAAAGGGCAAGTCCCAATCGGGGGCAACAAGAATTGGTGCCTCAGTAAGCTTTTTCTTTAGAGTTTCAAAAGCCTCTACCCACTCAGGTGAGAAGATAAAAGGAGCATCCTTTTCGAGGAGATGGGTCATAGGCCGGGCGATCTTCGAAAAATCTTGAATAAACCTACGATAGAAACCGGCATGACCCAAAAAGCTCCTAATACCTTTGACAGTAGTGGGATGAGGTAATTTTGCAATGACATCGATTTTGGCTTTGTCAACCTCAATCCCATTCTTAGAAATTTTATGGCCGAGGACAATGCCCTCTTTGACCATAAAGTGACTCTTCTCCCAATTGAGACACAAGTTTGTGTCTTCACATCGTTTCAACATACTTTCCAAGTGGGAGAGACAAGATTGGAACGAATCCCCAATGACCGAAAAGTCATCCATGAATACCTCCATTGTTTTTCCGATCATGTCGGAAAAGATTGACATCATGCACCTTTGGAACGTGCCAGGAGCGTTGCATAAACCAAAAGGCATGCGACGGTAGGCAAAGGTTCCATAAGGGCATGTGAAGGTAGTTTTCTCTTGATCCTGTGGATCAATGGGGATTTGAAAGTATCCCGAGAAACCATCGAGGAAACAATAGTACTCATTCCCTGCTAATCTCTCGAGCATCTGATCCATGAAGGGTAGAGGAAAATGGTCTTTACGGGAGGCTTCATTGAGTTTTCTATAATCTATACATACACGCCATCCCGTAACCAAACGAGTTGGAATCAGCTCGTTATCCTCATTGGTGACAACACTTATGCCACCCTTCTTAGGAACACAATGAATGGGACTCACCCAAGGACTATCAGAAATAGGGTAAATCAATCCAGCATCAAGAAGTTTTAGAACTTCTTGTTTGATAACTTCGTGAATTTTTTTATTTACCCTCCTTTGATGTTGCACCACGGGTTTGAAGTCATCCTCCATCAAGATTTTGTGTGAACAAAATTCAGGGTTGATACCCTTAATATCGGAGAGTCTCCAAGCAATTGCTCGCTTATGTGACTTCAAAACCTTTATGAGCGCGGTTTTCTCCTCATCTTTCAAGTATTTAGCAATAATGACGGGTAATTTATCATCTCCCTCCAAAAATGCATACTCAAGATGAGGAGGCAACTCTTTGAGCTCGACCTGAGGAGAATCATCAGTTTTTTCAACATATTTGATCTCCTCTTTATGAAGTTCTTTGGGAGGCTGAGGGGGAGATGGGTCTTCATTTAACAGTTCTTCTAGCAAAAGAATGTCCCTGATTTGCCCTAAACAGTCAACTTATATTGACCAAGGAGTGGTCAACAAAGTCAAATAGCCTAGAGTCAATCTCCGGATAATATAGGAAATCACCAGGTCGTTATACCCCGACGAGGTGTGAATTGTATCTGAGCGCGTTTGTGATCGGGTGATTTTTCACAGAAAAGGGTGGTTATGAGAATTATTTGGAAATTATGAACAGAAATAGCTTAGGAAAGCTATGTAATTAATTACTGGAATTTAGATTACGAAGAAGTTAACTAAAACCTAAAAACCGTACGTTTGCTGAAAACGGGAACAAACGTACGTAAAATTAAAGTGAGTGAGGTGATCTGAAAAGGCTACTGGTATAAAAATGATATTTTTACAAACCTAATGATTAAAGAAAATTTTTGGAAAATTAAAATTAATTTTTACACTATTTTTATAATTACTATTAATTAAATACTAATTTCCTATTTAATTTTAATTAAATAAATTATCCTAAAATGCAAATAATTATGAAATTATCCTAGAAAAATAAAATCTAAACTTAGAAAAATCTAAAATACTATAAAACTAATTTTAGAACTGAAAATGTATTTTTAAGACTTTTTAATTAATTATTACTAATTATTAACTAATTATTAATTACTTTTTAATTATTTAAATTAACCTAAATTCTAATTAAATATGAAATTACACTAGAAAATTGAAAATAAAATTTGGAAAAATTAAAAATAACTAAAAACTAATTTTAAAATTTCATTTATATTTTTCTGATTTTCTAATTAATTAATATTAATTATTAACTATTTAATAATTATTAAAAACTAATTTAAATTAAGAAAAATACTAAATGATGCAAGAAAAAACTGAGAAAATTACAAAAATTATTTTTACATACCAGAAGCCTAGGAAAATTATAAAATGGAGAATAGCTTATAAATAAGCTGAGGTAATAAGCCAATTGGCTTAAATGAAAGCTATCACTTTCAATAAGTTGAGCTTTTTTGGATTTTTCTGTTTCAAAACTGCTTATGGAATGATTTTAAGGAACTTTTGTGAAGGTAAAACTTGTGGAGCTTAAAAATAAGGTGTGTGTGGTCACAAGTCCTTAACAGGTTTGGACTTTTAGCTTATTAGGATTTGGAGTTGCTTGTATAAGCTAAAATAATGAACCACATGCCAAAATAAACTTGCAACTAATAATATTATGAAGAAATAAGCACATAAGATTCACACAAGAACTCACAATAAGCCAGGGATGACAAATAAGCCAATGGCTTATTGACATATCACAAAGGGGCACAATAACCTACTTACAGCCCTCTGTGGGGGCCACAAGGGGGGTCAGGGGTCCAAAATTGGACTTGGACCTTCAAGGGTGACAGGTCAGTGATGAGTGCTCAAACACTCATCATTTTTGGTCTAATATGAACTGCAAAACATACAAAAACACTTAGAAATGCATCAAAATACTAAAAATATTTCAAAATTGTGTTTTATATGTTTTAGATGCAAAATGAGTAAAAACGGATGAAAAACGTACAAAGTTTGCAAATATGGCAGTTTCAGTCCCCTAACTTTCAAAAATTGGCAAAATAGTCCCTAAGCACATATTTTAAAAGACAAGTCACCAAAGGTCCTTTTACAATCATAAGTTGTCATATTTTGTCCTTTGGTGAAAAAGTTAAAAAGTTTTGGAAATTTACAATTTTGGTCCCTGGAGTTTCAAACTTTGACAGAATTGGTCCCTAGGAAATAATTTTTGGATAAAAAGTCAACTTAGGACCTTGGGAAGTCACAAATTATCAAAAACAGTCCTTGGAATGAAAGTTTGAAAGAATTTGCATTTTGGTCCCTCAAGTTTCATTAATTGACAGTTTTAGTCCCTAAAGGACCAAATGTGAAAAATCTCATTTATTATACATGGACTATTCATACTTGGCAGGTTTGGTCCTCATGTTAACTTTGGGAAAGTTTCAATTTCAGCCTGTGAGATTGCAGATTTTACATAAATGGTCCTTATGGTTTTTAAACTGCAAAATAAACAAACCACCCAAAAATAATTCCTAATCCTAATCCAATACCCAATCCACCACAACACCCAGCCCACTACCACTCCCCAAGCCCAAACAACATCCCAGCCCACTCCCCGTTATAATAAAACACGGTGTCAACGCCCCTTTGACTCTTCCCTTTCCTACCAAAACAACACCCCCACTTGCTTCCCTGCTACAACCCTTCCACACTCAACCCCTCCCCTCACCTCTAATTAAACCTCACCATATCTTGTCCCCCAAACCTCCATATGAAACAAGATACATTAATTATCCAAAAATTACTCCAAGCAACCCCCACCTGCCTTTGACCTTTTTCCTGCCAAAAAGAGAATTCAAGGGTGGGGATCAAAAGAATATATCCAAGGGTCAATACTAAAGTGGGAAAACTCAAGTGGGTCCCACAGAGCTCCAAGGGTCAATAAAAAGAAGAAAAAAATGAGACAAAAGGGTGTTAGTTAGTTAATATAGTTTTTAGCTTAGTGGCTTATGTCGTTATTTTGTAATTTCTATTTCTAGTTAATGAAATTAGCTCAAAAAGCTTGTAATCAACATTCTCAGTGTATTCTTAACTGTTTTTAATCTTAATTTAAGTTTCCTCAGTTAAAATTTGGTTTTTGCACTTTTCATTGAAATCATCATTTTTTTCTTAAACTTGTTTGAGGATATGGTTAACTGTTCCATAGGTTCAATTGCAGTCATTTATAAGCTTAGGTAAGCTCAGTGAGCTTTTAAACTTGCTTTAACTCAAAAATCCATAAATACTCAATAATACTTAATAAGTAGCTAGGTAATTTAAAGATCCAGGAAAGAAGAAAATGGAAGGTGAGCATTGTGGAGTTTTGGATTGAAGTGGGTATTAGAACTCCAAGGGGAGTGTAGGTTTGTGACTTGTGCTCTAAAGTTTTGGACATTTGTAAGCCTTCTCCTTATTCATTGTAGGATAGCTTATCTCTGCTCTCATTCATGCTTATTTGTGTACTCTGAGCTTAATATGATCTAGTAAAGTTGTGTTGTCTTGTGCTTGTTTGATTTCTCCCTAATCTGTTTAGTTGGATTTGTGATGCTTAGTTATATTTGATCATCTGTCATATTGTGGATCTAAGAATTCTGTGGGATTATGTTGTTTTTTATTGATGTTTTGGCTTCCAATTGAATTAGTATAGCTTGTTGGATCATAATATTGGTAGTTTGTATTTGTTTGCATCAATTCATAGTATAACTGTCATCATAATAGGGTGTTTGGATTTGCTGTCTTAGATACGCTCAGGAAGTTTAGTGTTGTTGTTTCCACTTGTAACATGTCTACTTAGGTTGTGTTAGGTCAATGAAACCAATAAACTCAGTAGTGATTCATTGAAAAGTCAAAATGACTCTTGAATCTTAGTTCTAGCTTAACTGTGATCTCTTTGAATTCCATTCTTCATTGTTTTGCTGTAAATCTTGTTAAAATTGCTAAATCTAGTTTCATTTCATGTTTTCACATCATTTCTAGCAATCTAGGGCTGATTGAAATCCAAGAAAGTCAAAATTTTCATCACAAGTAGAAAAGTCAAAATTGGTCTTTGACAGAAATTCCCAAAGTTCCAAGAATTTTAATGATTTTTAGGTTGTGATTCAGGCCTCAAGATTTTTACATGTTGTAACCTACTAGCTTAACTTTGGAATCCCACACTTGTTTTATTTTTGTGATTTTTATTTACAGCTTATTTAATTGCTTAAAGTAGGCTGCAGGGCAAAGTGTTGCCCTGCACACAGACCCTTCCCCAAACACCCATTTTCCAGTAGCCTTAACTTTCTCCATAGTGGGTCCCACTCTTAGGTTATTGGCTTATTGGGAAGCCAATAAGTCACGCTTCAAGATTCTGGACTTGTTTTCATGTTTAAAGCTTATTTGCTAAGGCTGCTATGCTCCTTTACCTTGTCCCATTCCCATGGAAAGCTGAGCATTCAGTTTCACTCACCCAAGTTCAAGCCCTCCCCTAGGGCTTATTAGAGGGACCCATTAGATGAACCTTAGCTTATTTTTAATCTTATCTGACCAACTTTTAGGATCAAGTTCCAATTTGGACCCCTGACCCTCCTAGTGGACCCCACAAACCCTTACAGTTGGTCCTTTTAGCCCATTTTGGCCTGTCAAATAAGCAATCTGCTTATTGGTTACTTCTGGCTTATTTTGTGAGCTTATTTGGTTCAGTTGTGCTTATTCCCAATCAATATCATTGTTTGTTTGCTTATTTTGGTATGTGGTTCAATAATCAAGCTTATTCTAGTCCCTTCAAATCCTAATAAGCTTATATGTCCAAGCTGTTAAGCACTTAGCCCTACCAAGTGCTTATTTTTCATTCCCAACAAAAGTCCCTTTGTTAAAGTTTGTCATTTTAAGTATTTTAGTAGTTTTCAAAAATAAAAATCAGAAAAAGACAAGCTTATTGGAAGTGATAGCTTCTATTTAAGCTTTTTAGCTTATTTTCAGCTTTTTCAAAAAGTAAACCTCATTTTTATAATTTTCCTAGGTTCCTGTAGTTATAAAATACTTTCAGTAATTTTTTCATATTTTTCTCTTTTCATTTGGTATTTTTAATAATTAATATTAGTTTTTATTAATTAATAATTAGTTAATAATTAATAATAATTATTTAAAAAGTCTTAAAAATATTTTTTCTGTTTTAAAATTAGTTTTATATTATTTTAGATTTTTCTAAGTTTTAATTTTATTTTTCTAGGCTTATTTCACATTTTCCTATTATTTAGTGTAATTTTAATTAGTTTAAATTAGTTTTTAATTAATATAAATTATTTAAAAAGTAGGAAAAATATATTTTAAGTTTGAAAATTAGTTTTATAATATTTTAGATTTTTCCAAATTTATTTTTCATATTTTTAGTGTGATTTCGTAATTAGTTATAATTTAGGTTATTTTAAATAATTAATAAGTAATTAGAAAATAGTAATTAATTAATAATAATTAATTAAATAGTGTAAAAATTAATTTTAATTTTCTAAAAACTTTCTTATATTATTAGGATTGTAAAAATGTGATTTTCATCTTTGTAAGTATTTTATTTTACCAAAACTCGCGTTTTATTTTGTACGATCACGTAACTTTAAACTGAACGTACGTGTTTTTAGATTTCAATCGTTTGTAAGTATCTAGTCTTCACGTAATCACTCTCATAGCATATTTAAGTTATTTCTTTGTACAAATCAGTATTTTAATCAATCACAAACCTCTTTCTGTCCAAATTCACCCGATCACAGATCCGTTTGATAACCATCACACCTCGTCGGGACATAACGACCCGGGGAAACACTATACTTCCATGAAGCATTGACTCTTAGGCTGTTTGACCTTGTTGACCATTAACCTGGTCAATTTAGGTTGACCGTTTGGGGCCAATCAAAAATTTGGCGCCACTGCCGGGGAGGTGTGCGCGCTATTCTAAACGGTTTTGCGTATTAGTGAACCGGGATATACATCCTTTGTATATTTACCACCCTTGTTCATATTATCTTCTGATTTTCTTATAAATACAAAACTGTTCATGAAAACTTTTTAAACTCAGTTTTCAACGAACACAAAAACACAAAAACATTTTCTTTCTTATTTGTACAAAATGTCTTCAAAAAATCCAAAAATATTCACCTTTACCCTCTCACATCTTTGATTCTTCATCCCTACCCCTCTGTAAACCTTTGATTCTTGCCTATGTCGTATCCACACCATTTTGGTTGCCAATGGTGTGGTGGTCCTCATAATGGTGGGAATTGTCCCGGCTGTAGCATGGTAGAGGCAGAAGATGGGTCTGTCTATAACCAAGCTCCCTATCCTTACCATGACACATCTTATTCATCTTACCAGTCACCACATCATGAGATTCTAACATATCTGTGTGATTTTTGTGGAGGTCCTCACCAAGGATTTGAGTGTCAAGCCGGAAACACATTTGTCTATGAACAGTTTTCCGGTGATGCTCAGAACTTTGGCTATGACCAATATCCATATGACTCACCAGTCCAGACTCAACAGTTTTACTGTTGTGATTACTGTGGAGGTCCACACTTCAGCTCAGATTGTCAAACGGGAAATCCATATCCTTGTGACAATTTTGACACACCTTATTACGACCAACCTCCACAGTACGATATAAATCAAGCAATTCTTCCAGAAATGCAAAATATGATGAAAATCGTTGATGAACTTAAGGGTTTAGTTAAAGACTTTGCCCAAAGACATACTCATCAAAAATCCATGGAAGAATTGCTGGCTGAAGAGCAGGCTGCAAGAATAAATTCCCAAGATGCCTATGAAAAATCTATTAGGGAATCAATTACAAAAGAAAAAGCCGCCAAATCTAGCTCTCAGTTCCGTTTTATTCCTGATGACAGTGATGATGAAGATACACTTGATATTCTTCAATTTTATAAAACTTCATCAAGTTCATCAGTAGATATCCCTGCAGTTGAGATTCCATCTCAAACAACTGCTATCACACCCGAGGTTCCCACTCACTCTCTGAGCATGGGGGACGAGCATCTTGACACTGTCCCAAAAAAGGAATCAGACGAACTCATAAAGTCTAGTGTTGAGATCCTTGTCCCAATCCCAGGAGAGTCACAGGGAACTCTTGAGCATATGTGTGATATTCCTTCCCCTTTTGAGTGTTCAAACGATCATTTTGAGACTTTCTCAGATTTTAATGATGATTGTACATCTCATGGAGACATTGAGTATATTGAGGCATCACTTCCACAGTCTGATGCTGATCCTCTTCTTGAGGAGTTCGCCGATGAACTTACTCACATCAATCTACTTTCATTGGAAGGTGATGATGGTCTCCTTGACTTCGAAGCCGATCTGGGAGAAATTGAAAGTCTCCTATATCATGATCCGTCACTCACTTCTGATCCCAACAGTCCAATAGAGAATGTTAATCTCTTTGTTCCCAAAACATTCAATACTACTCTCACCAATCCTCTATTTGAATTCGAATCTGAATTCACTTTGATTTCTGATAATCCAATCTTTGGTATTCGGAATGAGGATTGTGATGAGTCCACAGTGGAACATGAATTCACAGATTCACATCTTGTGAATAATTCTCTTCATGAGGAGTTCTCCGGTGAACTCACTCATCATATCATGACTCCTCCGGAGTTTGATAGCCCGGGGGGAGATGCACTCAATCATGAGGATTTGCAAATTCCCACCCACCCTCCCGGGATGTTTTTGAGCTTAACCTTTGAAATCCAAACTCAGGCTAATGAGCCTCCTCTCGAGGAAGAAGATCAACTCATGATTTGCATCATGATTTTCTTCCTTTTCTATACCTATAAGGTGACTTCTTCTCTTCTTCACTCCTTCGGGAATGAAGATACCATCTTTGATCTCGGCATTTTCATGTATCATTATCTTGAGCCGGATACTTATCTCATCGGTGTGGAACTTTCTTGTGCTTCAAATGTTTGTCCAAACATCTTGAATGAAAGTCCGATTGAGATTGTTTCTTCCACATCATGCTTCCCCAAGGACAAATGAATTCGGGGTCGAGTCAAGCTAGCGACTCGGTAAACAAAAACAGTAGCATGCTTACAGGGTTTTCACCCTAAGTGTGGGGGAGTTACCCATGCTATGGTTACAAATAAAGTGAAAATACAAAATGGTGTTTTCCACGCTTAGATTGTAATGTTGCTATTTTACGTTCAAAGAGTCGGCATAATAGCCGGGACTTTGAATATTGAGGACAATATTCAATTCTAAGTGTGGGGGGGGGGGGGTATTCTAGCGAATTTTATCACATTTTACTATCTAGTACCCCCGTTTTTAGCCAAAATCTCAAAAATTTTTAAAAAAAATTTCACTTGTGCTTCAAAATTTTTGTGGTTATCAGTCCGCCATGTCCAACCGACAAAAGGATTGGCTAATCCAGGAGCAAACGGCTCTTGGTAAAGATATATCAAATCCGTTTATGGCTTGCAATTTGCCCAAAATTGTATGGTACCTCAACTCGCCATATCCTAAAAAGCGAATGAGTTGGCTAGCCCGCAAGATTATGGCTTGTGGTAAAGGCAGTGGAAAAACCATAATTGGTAATCAGCTCACCAAGATGTTGACTATTCCATCAAGAGTTGGCTAGTCCAGAAACAAACGGCTTTTGGTAAAGACTAATCAAATCCGTTGACAGCTGGTGGTTTTCTCAAAATCATATGGTTATCAGGTGGACCATAGTTCTTACTTGAATCGATACATCTGGCTACTCCAGAAGTAATGGCTTTTGGTAAAGAGTTTAAAATCCATTAAGTTTTCAAAATAGTTATTGGTATGGACTAGCAATATTTTAGTGTGGGGGATTGATGAGTGCTCAAACACTCATCATTTTTTGTCTAATCTGAATTGCAAAACATACAAAAACACTCAGAAATACATCAAAATACTGAAAATATTTCAAAATTGTGTTTTATATGTTTTAGATGCAAAATGAGTAAAAACAGATGAAAAACGTACAAAGTTTGCAAATTTGGCAGTTTCAGTCCCCCAACTTTCAAAAATTGGCAAAAATAGTCCCTAAGCACATATTTTAAAAGAAAGTCACCAAAGGTCCTTTTACAATCATAAGTTGTCATATTTTGTCCTTTGGTGAAAAAGTTAAAAAGTTTTGGAAATTTACAATTTTGGTCCCAGGAGTTTCAAACTTTGGCTGAATTGGTCCCTGGGAAATAATTTTTGGATAAAAAGTCAACTTAGGACCTTGGGAAGTCACAAATTATCAAAAACAGTCCTTGGAATGAAAGTTTGAAAGAATTTGCATTTTGGTCCCACAAGTTTCATTAATTGACAGTTTTAGTCCCTGAAGGACCAAATGTGAAAAATCTCATTTATTATACATGGACTGTTCATACTTGGCAGGTAGGTCCTCATGTTAACTTTGGGAAAGTTTCAATTTTAGCCCGTGAGTTTGCAGATTTTACATGAATGGTCCTTATGGTTTTTAAACTCCAAAATAAACAAACCACCAAAAATAATTCCTAATCCTAATCCAATACCCAATCCACCACAACACCCAGCCCACTACCACTCCCCAAGCCCAAACAACATCCCAGCCCACTCCCCGTTATAATAAAACATGGGGTCAACGCCCCTTTGACTCTTCCCTTTCCCACCAAAACAACACCCCCACCTGCTTCCCTGCTACAACCCTTCCACACTCAACCCCTCCCCTCACCTCTAATTAAACATCACCATATCTTGTCCCCCAAACCTCCATATGAAACAAGATACATTAATTATCCAAAAATTACTCCAAGCAACCCCCACCTGCCTTTGACCTTTTTCCTGCCAAAAAGAGAATTCAAGGGTGGGGATCAAAAGAAGATATCCAAGGGTCAATACTAAAGTGGGAAAACTCAAGTGGGTCCCACAGAGCTCCAAGGGTCAATAAAAAGAAGAAAAAAATGAGACAAAAGGGTGTTAGTTAGTTAATATAGTTTTTAGCTTAGTGGCTTATGTCGTTATTATGTAATTTCTATTTCTAGTTAATGAAATTAACTCAAAAAGCTTGTAATCAACATTCTCAGTGTACTCTTAACTGTTTTTAATCTTAATTTAAGTTTCCTCAGTTAAAATTTGGTTTTTGCACTTTTCATTGAAATCATCATTTTTTTCTTAAACTTGTTTGAGGATATGGTTAACTGTTCCATAGGTTCAATTGCAGTCATTTATAAGCTTAGGTAAGCTCAGTGAGCTTTTAAACTTGCTTTAACTCAAAAATCCATAAATACTCAATAATAATTAATAAGTAGCTAGGTAATTTAAAGATCCAGGAAAGAAGAAAATGGAAGGTGAGCATTGTGGAGTTTTGGATTGAAGTGGGTATTAGAACTCCAAGGGGAGTATAGGTTTGGGACTTGTGCTCTAAGGTTTTGGACATTCGTAAGCCTTCTCCTTATTCATTGTAGGATAGCTTATCTCTGCTCTCATTCATGCTTATTTGTGTACTCTGAGCTTAATATGATCTAGTAAAGTTGTGTTGTCTTGTGCTTGTTTGATTTCTCCCTAATCTGTTTAGTTGGATTTGTGATGCTTAGTTATATTTGATCATCTGTCATATTGTGGATCTAAGAATTATGTGGGATTATGTTGTTTTTGATTGATGTTTTGGCTTCCAATTGAATTAGTATAGCTTGTTGGATCATAATATTGGTAGTTTGTATTTGTTTGCATCAATTCATAGAATAACTGTCATCATAATAGGGTGTTTGGATTTGCTATCTTAGATAGACTCAGGAAGTTTAGTGTTGTTGTTTCCACTTGTAACATGTCTACTTAGGTTGTGTTAGGTCAATGAAACCAGTAAACTCAGTAGTGATTCATTGAAAAGTCAAAATGACTCTTGAATCTTAGTTCTAGCTTAACTGTGATCTCTTTGAATTCCATTCTTCATTGTTTTGTTGTAAATCTTGTTAAACTTGCTAAATCTAGTTTCATTTCATGTTTTCACATCATTTCTAGCAATCTAGGGCTGATTGAAATCCAAGAAAGTCAAAAATTTCATCACAAGTAGAAAAGTCAAAATTGGTCTTTGACAGAAATTCCCAAAGTTCCAAGAATTTTAATGATTTTTAGGTTGTGATTCAAGCCTCAAAATTTTACATGTTGTAACCTACTAGCTTAACTTTGGAATCCCACACTTGTTTTATTTTTGTGATTTTTATTTACAACTTATTTAATTGCTTAAAGTAGGCTGCAGGGCAAAGTGTTGCCCTGCACACAGACCCTTCCCCAAACACCCATTTTCCAGTAGCCTTAACTTTCTCCATAGTGGGTCCCACTCTTAGGTTATTGGCTTATTGGGAAGCCAATAAGCCAGGCTTCAAGATTCTGGACTTGTTTTCATGTTTAAAGCTTATTTGCTAGGGCTGCTATGCTCCTTTACCTTGTCCCATTCCCATGGAAAGCTGAGCATTCAGGTTCACTCACCCAAGTTCAAGCCCTCCCCTAGGGCTTATTAGAGGGACCCATTAGATGAACCTTAGCTTATTTTCAAGCTTATCTGACCAACTTTTAGGATCAAGTTCCAATTTGGACCCCTGACCCTCCTAGTGGACCCCACAAACCCTTACAGTTGGTCCTTTTAGCCTATTTTGGCCTGTCAAATAATCAATCTGCTTATTGGTTACTTCTGGCTTATTTTGTGAGCTTATTTGGTTCAGTTGTGCTTATTCCCAATCAATATCATTGTTTGTTTGCTTATTTTGGTCTGTGGTTCAATAATCAAGCTTATTCTAGTCCCTTCAAATCCTAATAAGCTTATATGTCCAAGCTGTTAAGAACTTAGCCCTACCAAGTGCTTATTTTTCATTCCCAACAAAAGTCCCTTTGTTAAAGTTTGTCATTTTAAGTATTTTAGTAGTTTTCAAAAATAAAAATCAGAAAAAGACAAGCTTATTGGAAGTGATAGCTTCTATTTAAGCTTTTTAGCTTATTTTCAGCCTTTACAAAAGCAAACCTCATTTTTATAATTTTCCTAGGTTCCTGTAGTTATAAAATAGTTTCAGTAATTTTTTCATATTTTTCTCTTTTCATTTGGTATTTTTAATAATTAATATTAGTTTTTATTAATTAATAATTAGTTAATAATTAATAATAATTATTTAAAAAGTCTTAAAAATATTTTTTCTGTTTTAAAATTAGTTTTATATTATTTTAGATTTTTCTAAGGTTTAATTTTATTTTTCTAGGCTTATTTCACATTTTCCTATTATTTAGTGTAATTTTAATTAGTTTAAATTAGTTTTTAATTAATAGAAATTATTTAAAAAGTAGGAAAAATATATTTTAAGTTTGAAAATTAGTTTTATAATATTTTAGATTTTTCCAAATTTATTTTTCATATTTTTAGTGTGATTTCATAATTAGTTATAATTTAGGTTATTTTAAATAATTAATAAGTAATTAGAATATAGTAATTAATTAATAATAATTAATTAAATAGTGTAAAAATTAATTTTAATTTTCTAAAAACTTTCTTATATTATTAGGATTGTAAAAATGTGATTTTCATCTTTGTAAGTATTTTATTTTACCAAAACTCGCGTTTTATTTTGTACGATCACGTAACTTTAAACTGAACGTACGCGTTTTTAGATTTCAATCGTTTCTAAGTATCTAGTCTTCACGTAATCACTCTCATAGCTTATTTAAGTTATTTCTTTATACAAATCAGTAGTTTAATCAATCACAAACCTCTTTCTGTCCAAATTCACCCGATCACATATCCGTTTGATAACCATCACACCTCGTCGGGACATAACGACCCGGGAAAACACTATACTTCCACGGAGCATTGACTCTTAGGCTGTTTGACCTTGTTGACCATTAACCTGGTCAATTTAGGTTGACCGTTTGGGGCCAATCAGTCAGCTTCACAATAAGCCAATAAGCTGGGCTTATGGCTTATTAATGAAGCTTTGAGAGGCCTCCTAACTTGGTTCACCAAGCTGATTACTCAGCTTGTGTTCTGTGGACAGGTCACCAAAGAGGGGCAAATAAGCTGAAACCCAAAAATAAGCTAAGGTCTCAAGAGTTCTCCTTATGAGCTACTCAAAAAACCAAAAGAATAAGGGTGGGGTCCACTGGCTTGGTCACAGCAACCCAAAGAAAAGGGCTAATAAACCTGGTGCAGGGGGAGGTTGCTTTACCTGCACCCTAAAATAAGCAGTTGCACAACTCAGGAAAAAAATCTAAAAAATAAGCCTTGCATGTATTCATGAAGTTCAGCTGGAACACTTTAATCACAACAAGTTTCACTTTCCCAACCCAAACACAAAATTCTATAAAATTCTTGCCAGAAATGAGATTTTTCACAAAAGGTACTTTTTGACTTTTTATAAGAACATGAATTTTGACTTTTATGAACTTCAACTGTGATTTGATGATTGATTGATGTTTGTAAACCCTAAGTGAAACTATCTCAAGTAAGATTAACTAAATTTAAGCTAACTACAAGACTTTGATACTTTAAAACTCTCACAGATGGACTGTGGGTACAATTTGTTGTGGTTTTGACTTTCAACAAAAGGACTAATGAATTTTAGTCCTTAACTGAGCTATTTGACCAAGTAGTGTCCTAAATCAAACAAGAATAAGGACACAAACAATCTTAAGCACAACAAACCAGGTTAAACCAAACACTCCTTTGTGAGACAGTGAGTACCTTAAATTCAAAGATTGATCCACAACTTTGCAAACTAATAACCAAACCAAGTCTCCTAACTGAATTATCAACTAAATGAGCAATAAAATTCAACAATTTCACACAAGGATACAGATTTGTAGCTTTGCTTAAATTTTGACAGTGAACAAAGATTTTAATTCAAACACTTTCAAAATTATATCAAATATACTAGCCAAATCCTAATATGCTATAACTATTATATTTAAGCAAATTTAAACAAGAATCACACTGCAACAAGCAATTAACACATGAAATTTGGAAATTGAGAAAAGAGTCTCACAATGTGCATCCAAGCATAACCAGGTGAACCATGAACCAATAACCAATCCTACTGGTTCCCATGAACCTCTAAACCATGGCCATCCCGAATTTACCATGCTCCATGCTTTTCTTCCCTATTTTCACAAATTTTTTATTTTATTTTTATTTTTCTGATATTTTTGCTATTTTTCTGAAAACTTGTTATTGATTGACACCGAAGCTTATACAGCTTCTAAAAACTTGTTATTTGAGCTTATGAAACTATACTAAAACTTTACAACACTTGATGAAATTTAAACAAAAAACTTGAAATTCACACTTAAGACTTGAAAACTGAAAATGATATTAAACTTAAAATCTTGAATTGCATTAACTGAAAACAGAGTACAAAAGATAAAAGAAATGTTACAACCACTAAATTACATACTACACACTACTTTTGTGGCTCATATGAGCATACATATATATAACGAGACTAAGATAGGCTACCCTTCTTCCCACATGGCTTCTTTTTGTCCCAATTGCTTCCTTTTTGACCCTTGACCAAATCCCACTCGTCCAATTAGCCTTTGATATATCTGAGCCTTTGATTTCCATTTTCCCGCCAAAAACTATCGCACCAAAATTAGTGGTATTGGTGAGGGCATTTATTGTGGTGGTGGTGGGGGTTGGTTTGGTTGGTGCGGCTTATTAATTGTAGGGGCTAAAGGTTGGAAAGGTGGAGAGGGGGGGGGGGGGACATAGGACCCTGGTTTTGCGTTGGGGTGTTGGGAGGGAAGACGGTCAAAGGGTGGTTTGACCCTGCGGTTTTTATTAAAAAGGGAAATGGGCCAGGAGTGTTGGTGGGCCTGGGATTTTTTTTGGGTGGGCTTGGATTTGGATTGGTTTTGGTTTGGATTTGGTTATGATAATAAAAAGGGTCCGTTTGGTATTATAACATACAAGGACCAATTTTGTAATTTGCAAAAACTTAGGGACTGATGTTGTAGACTTCCCAAAGTGCTACCAAGGACCAATCAGGCCACAAATAAAAAATCCAAGAACCAATTTTTCATTTTCCACTTTTCAAAATTCCCAGGGATCTTTTCTGCCATTTTTGAAATCTCAGGGACCAAACATGTAAATTTGGAAACTTATGACCCAAGTATCAATTTTTTGTAATATTTGACTTTCAAAAGCTTGGGTTGACTTTTTCTTTCAAAATAAATGCATAGGGACTATTTTTGACAAGTTTTGAAACTTGGGGGACTGAAACTGCCAATATTGCAAACTTTGATCATTTTTCATTTGTTTTTGCTCATTTTGCTTTTAAAACATATAAACACAATCCCTGAGATAATTTAAGTATTTTGATAACTTTTTGATTGTTTTTATATGTTTTGGCAGTTTAAATATGACAAAAATGATGAGTGTTTGAGCACTCATCAATCCCCCACACTAAACTATTGCTAGTCCCTAGCAATCTTTTTGGAAAACTTGATGGATTTGTAATCTCTTTACCAAAAGCCATCACTTCTGGAGTAGCCAAATGATTTTAGATCAAGTAAGAACCATGGTCCACCGATGACCATGTGATTTTGAGCAAACCACCAGCTTTCAATGGTTTTGATTTGTCTTTACCAAGAGCCGTTTGCTCCTAGACTAGCCAACTCTTGATGGACACTGATGAGTGTGTAAATACTCATCATTTTTATCGTATCTGAACTGCCAAAACATCCAAAAACACTCAAATACGCATCAAAATACAGAAATTATTCCAAAAGTGTGTTTTATATGTTTCTGATGCAAAATGTTTAAAAACAAATGAAAAACGAACAAAGTTTGCATAATTGGCAGTTTCAGTCTCTCAAGTTTCAAAAATTGACAAAACTAGTCCTTGGAGGTTTGAAATAAAAGAAAAGTCAACCCAAGTCATTTGGAAGTCAAAAGTTATCAAAACAAGTACTTGGGTAAAAAGTTTGAGAAAATTACACTTTTGGTCCCTCAGGTTTCCATATTGGCAGAAAATGACCCTAAACTTTTGAAATTTACATAATAGGTCCTTGGGATTCACAAGTTGTCAAAAATTAGTCATTTAAAAGTCAAGTTTCAAAAATGGCAACTTTAGTCCCTACAGTTTGGAAAATTACAAAAATAGTCCCCGGAAATTTTTAAAACGGGAAATTGCATCAAAGGACCTTGTGGAAGTTTTAATATGACAAAATGGGTCTTTGTATTACTTTGGCAGGTTCAACCCTTGATAAATGAGCAAAGTGCTAAATTGGTCCTTGTGATTTAATTTCTACAAAACCAAACGGATCCTAATATTAACACTACTTCCCACAAATCCAAAATAAACCCCAACATAAGCCCACCCAAAACCTAATCCAACCTACCCTAAGCCCACCATACCCTAACCTGGCCCAAGTCACTTACCAGCCCACCCCTAAATTATATCATCCCCCGTTTAATATATTACCCCCACCCAAGTCAAACCCTGGTTTGACCACTCCACATCACCCCTACCTCTTCCCTTAGCCTGCTACAAACCTGCCATCTCCAACACTTCATCATCACCACTAATCCCACACTCTACCCTACTATCCACCTTTCCACCACTCTCATCCAAAACTTGCCCCCCCCATGCCAAAAGCTAACTGCCAAATGCTATAATCCCTTTTTCCCGCCAAAAGGAAATTGAGGGTCAGGATATAATCAAGCTCATCCAAGGGTCAAGGAAGGAGGGGGGATGCTGAGAGTACTGGTGGAAACCCTAAAGTACCACTATAAAAGAAAGAAAAGGAGCAGAGATGGGGGCAGTTAGATTTTTAGGTTTTTAGTAGTTAATTAGGTAATTTAATGTAGATTAGTTTTAATGTAATGTTTAAGTATTGTTAAGCTCTTAAATTCCAGTTGTACTCTTCATTTTTCTTTCAATGAAAATGGTATTTCTAAGTTTCACAAATTTTCTCAGCATTAATTCCCTGTTTCATATTACCACTGCTTATTTTTAACTGCTTACATTAGTTGCTTATTGAAAACTACTTATGGGGTGAATAATCTGTTTGCACTGAATTGCTTATTGGTCAGCTTATTTGGGCCCACAAAGTAGCACACTGAACCAGCAGGCTGCTCTTGCAACCCCTTTGGTTCCCTGTTGCTTATCCCCTCCCATGGTGCAGCTCATTTTTGTCAGCTAGTCACAAGTTTTTTTTTAAGATCTTTGCTCTTGAATTCTTGGTTATAGGATATTTGATAGCTTAGGTTTAGTTGTAACCTGCTTTAACATTCTAGCTTATAGAATTTGTAGCTTTTAATCTAGCTTGAATATCTCCTTAGGTTGTTTTGGGATTGGCATGTTTAACTTTTGGCATCAGTAGAATTTTCTGAGCTTATTGATTCTGATTTCTGTGTTTCCTAGGTTGTTAATTACTGTTGTTTGTGCTAGTTTGTGCTTTTGAGAGCTTTTGCTTTGCTTAGCTTTTATATGCATTTGATTGAGCTGCTAGTAGTCATCTTTTCACTTAAGTTTTGTTAGTTTGTATTTGATGATTGTGCTTATGGCTTATTCATACCAGGTCTGCACATTCCATTCATTCCCTATCAGGTCCTATATAAGCTTTGATCAGCCCATAATTAGCTCAAAATTTGCATGCATGATCTATAGTGGTTTGTAATTATGTGTTTTAGATTTTGTTGCAATTGCTTATTAGATATTTGCTTAATCTCAAGCCCAAGTTTGCCCTGCACCAGGGGATGCAGCTTCATAAGCTCATTTTCTTGAGCTTCTCATTGTCCCATTAGAATAGTGTAGCCTGTGGTGTTTGGGTCTGCTAGGTCTAGGTAGATACAGTAGTCATAAGTATGGTTTGAACTACATAACTAATTCACCTTAGGTACTATGAACTCAGTCAAACTTGAATATTGGTAGCTTATTTCTTTTAAGGTCAAAATCAGCTCTCAATTTCTTTCAAATCTGCTCAACTAGTGAACTGCTTGATCAATTGTTACATTTCATGTTTGTGTTTGTGTATTTCATGGGAAACAATGTTTATTGCACACATATAGACAGATACAGGCTCTTGAAATTTGAATTGGTCAACTGTGCAGAGTGTAAAAAAAAAGTCAGCACTGTTTCATTGCAATGTTGAAATGATTTTTTCTTTGCTGAACTTGGTTAAAATTGAGTTAGCAATTGAGTGATTGGCATAGGGCTTTTGGTATTTTTGTAATCTCTGGTTGCTCAGCTTTTCATAACTACTTTTGGTTTTAAATTTGGTCAAGTAATAAGCTATGTAGAAGCTGTTGAAAAAGGTGGTTTGAAACTGCAAGTTCATTAAGCTGTTTGATCATACTTGTGCTTTTCTACTTATCCATTGTGCTTATCTGTGATTTCTTTGCTTATTGGTGCTTATATAAGTAGTATCTTTGGTCTGTGAAAGTTTGGATTTAATTACTTCTCATTTGCTTATTTTGTGCTTATTGGTAAACAGCTTATTAGACCATTAAGCACTTCCCAGCTTATTTTCATAACTTTGAAATTTTTCCTAGGATCTAAATAATATTTTAGATTTTCTGTGAAATTTTCATAATTTTCTGAGCTGTTTTGCTATTTTTCTTAATATATTTTAATTTTTAATCATTTTAAATAGTTTTTAATTAAGAAAAATCAATAAAAAATCAGAAAAAGCCTGAAAAAAATCCGAAAACATTTTAGATAATTATTTTAAGTTATTTTAGATTTTTCCAAGTCAAGTTTGTATTTTTCTCATTTATATTTGCATTTTCTTTTATTTTAAATCATTTTAATTAGTAATTAATTCATAATAAATAGAGTTTTTATTGAAAAATAGATTTTCTTTTTTTAAAAAAAATTCTTTTATCAGTAGGATCGTAAGAAAATTATTTGTAGGCTCGTAGGATTAGCGTAGCATAAAATTCACGTTTTATTTTGCGCACTCGCGTTTTATTTAATTAACTTTCGCGTTTTTAATTTTAGATTACGTTTTAGGGTTCCCTAACTTTCTATTATCATTCCAGTAGATTTTTAAGTAGTTTTTGAGTTTTAATTTTCATTCCTTGTTCGAATTCATATTTTAGTTGCATTAATTTTACTTTTCGTACGTTATTTGCAACTCGCGTTTTATTTAAATAACTTTTACGTTTTTAAATTTAGGTTACGTTAGCAGAAGTAGTTTATAAAATAAGAAAAACCAAAAACATAAATAAAGTGATAGCTTCTATTTAATCCGTTTGGCTTATTTTTCTGCTTACGTATAAGCGATTTCTGATTTCAAGTTTTTAGATTACGTTTTTAGTTAATTAGGTTTCACATCATTGTTAATATAGTTTGTTTAAATCGTTCTCACTTATATTTCCGTAGCGTAATCATCCAAACTCACTTAAACCCCTTTCCTGTCCAAATTCACCCGATCACAAACCCGTTTTATAACCATCCACACCTCGTCGGGACATAACGACCCGGGGAAACCCTATACTTCCACGGAGCATTGACTCTAGGCAGTTTGACCTTGTTGACCATTCCCTGGTCAATTTAGGTTGACCGTTTGGAGCCGATCAGACACAGTCTACATCTTGGTGAGCTGATTATTAATTATGGTTTTTCCACTTCCTTTACCACAAGCCATAATCTTGCGGGCTAGACAACTCATTCACTTTTTAGGATATGGCGAGTTGAGATACCATACAATTTTGGGCAAATTGCAAGCCGTCATCGGATTTGAGTTATCTTTACCAAGAGCCGTTTGCTCCTGGATTAGCCAATCCTTTTGTCGGTTAGACATGGCGGACTGATAACCACAAAAATTTTGAAATAAAGTGAAAAATTTTTGAAAATTTTGGCCAAAAACGGGGGTACTAGAAGATATATTGTGATAAAATTCGCTAGAATTCCCCCCCCCCCCCCCCCCCCCCCCCACACTTAGAAATGAATATTGCCCACAATATTCAAAGTCCCGGCGATTATGCCGACTCTTTGAACGGAAAAAGCCAATATTCAAATCTAACTGTGGAAACACCATGTTTCACTTTATTTCTACATATACACACATTTTTTTTTTGGAACTTATATACATATATACATTTTCAAACAGCGGGGGGTTGGCCATTCCCCCACACTTAGATGGTAGAAAGTAGAAAGAAATCAGAGATACGGGTGAAAACCCGTATTGTGCTATTGTTTTTGTTCATCGAGTCGCTAGCTTGACTCGATCCCCGAATTCAATTGTCCTTGGGGAAAGTTTGGAGATCCGGGACAACCATTGATGGTATGTCCTCTCCAAAGTAATGTTTTAACCGATGTCCATTCACTTTGAAATTTGGACCGTCATTTTGAGATAATTCGACGGTGCCATAAGGATAAACTTTTGCGATAGTGAATGGACCAGTCCAACGGGTTTTTAGCTTTCCCGAGAAGATCTTGAGTCTAGAGTTGAAAAGAAGGACTCGATCACCAACGTTAAAAACGCGGTTCTGGATTTTGGAGTTATGAATCTTCTTTGTCTTTTCTTTATAGATCAAAGAGTTCTCGTAAGCTTGATCACGAAGTTCGTTTAATTCATTCAGTTGAACTTTTCTATGATCACCCGCAGTTTTGAGGTCAAAATTTGCATGCTTGAGAGCCCAATAGGCTTTGTGCTCTAGCTCGATCGGAAGATGGCACGCTTTCCCGTACACAAGTTTGTAAGGCGTACAACCAATGGGTGTTTTGTAAGCCGTACGGAAAGCCCAAAGTGCCTCATCTAATTTATCCGACCACGATGCACGATTTTCACCTACGGTTCTTTCTAAAATTTTTTAATGCCCCGATTGAAAACTTCTACTTGTCCACTCGTTTGAGGGTGGTACGCAGTAGAAAGATGGTGAGTTACACCGTACTTTTGCATGACTTTGTTGAATTTGTCATTACAGAAGTGCGTACCACGATCACTAATAATAGCACGTGGAGTTCCGAATCGGGCAAAAAGAGCTTTCAAAAATTTCACAACTACTCGGGCATCATTAGTGGGTAAAGCTTTTGCTTCAACCCATTTTGACAAGTAGTCAACAGCCACGAGTATGTATTTGTTGCCATGAGAAGATGGAAATGGCCCCATAAAGTCTATGCCCCATACGTCAAAAATCTCACAAACTTGAATTGCATTTTTAGGCATTTCATTCTTTTGTGAAATATGCCCGTGACGTTGACAAGCGTCACAGGATTTGACCAATTCCTGGGCATCCTTGTAGATTGTGGGCCAATAAAAGCCGGAATCAAACACCTTTTTGGCGGTGTAGTTGGGATTGTGGTGGCCCCCCGTGGGACCAGCATGGCAAGCCTTTAAAATTTCAGTGGCTTCCAAACCATACACACACCGCCGGATGACTTGATCCGCGCAAATTTTGAACAGGTAGGGGTCGTCCCAGAAGTAATGTTTTACATCTTTGAAGAATTTATTTTTTTGTTGGGATGACATCCCTTTCACAACAAAGTTACCCGCATGGTAATTTGCAAAGTCGGCAATCCATGGGGTAATCGAGTCTCCACGAAATGAAACCGCATTGAGGGTTTCGAGAGGAAATGTTTCATTTATTTCCTTTTTCTCGAAAGCATCTTGGTGAGGGTTTTCAAGACGGGAGAGATGATCAGCAGCTAGGTTCTCAGCTCCTTTTTTATCATGAATAATGATATCAAATTCTTGCAGGAGGAGAACCCAACGGAGTAGTCTCGGCTTTGCATCTTGTTTTGCAAAGAGGTACTTCAAAGCCGAATGATCCGTATACACTATGCTCTTGGTCAATATCAAGTATGGCCGGAATTTTTCAAAAGCATACACCACAGCTAATAATTCTTTTCCAGTGGTGGTGTAATGGCTTTGAGCCTCGGTCATAGTTTTGCTGGCATAGTGTATAGGCTGAAAATGTTTTGTTTTTCGTTGCCCCAAGACTGCCCCTATCGCATAATCACTAGCATCACACATGAGCTCGAAGGGCAAGTCCCAACCGGGGGTAACAAGAATCGGTACTTCGGTAAGCTTTTTCTTTAATGTTTCAAAAGCTTCGATGCACTTGGGGGAGAAGATAAAAGGAGCATCCTTCTCGAGGAGATGGGTCATAGGCCGGGCGATTTTAGAAAAATCTTGAATGAACCTACAATAGAAACCGGCATGACCCAAAAAAACTCCTAACACCTTTTACGGTTGTGGGATGAGGCAATTTTGCAATGACGTCCACTTTGGCTCTGTCAACCTCAATCCCGTTCTTTGAAATTTTATGGCCGAGGACAATGCCCTCTTTGACCATAAAGTGACTCTTCTCCTAATTTAGACATAACTTTGTGTCTTCACAACGTTTGAGCATGTTGTCTAAATGGGAGAGACATGATTGAAATGAATCCCCAATGACCGAAAAATCGTCCATAAAGACCTCCATAGTTTTCCCGATCATGTCGGAAAATATCGCCAACATACATCTTTGAAACGTGCCCGAAGCATTACATAAGCCAAATGGCATACGTTTATACGCAAAAGTTCCATAGGGGCACGTGAAAGTGGTCTTTTCTTGATCTTGCGGATCAATGGGAATCTGAAAGTAACCCGAGAAACCATCGAGGAAGCAATAGTACTCATTCCCAGCTAATCTCTCAAGCATCTGATCCATAAAGGGCAGAGGAAAATGGTCTTTACGGGTGGCGTCATTTAACTTGCGATAGTCAATGCAGACACGCCAATCTGTAACCAATCGAGTTGGAATCAACTCATTCTCCTCGTTTGTGACAACAGTAATGCCACCCTTTTTTGGAACACAATGAATTGGGCTAACCCAAGGACTGTCCGAGATAGGGTAAATCAATCCGGCATCAAGAAGTTTTAAAACTTCTTGTTTGATTACCTCATGAATTTTGGGATTCACCCTTCTTTGTTGTTAGACTGCTAGTTTGAAGTCATCCTCCATTAAAATCTTGTGGGTACAAAATTTCGGGTCAATGCCCTTGATGTCGGAGAGTCACCAAGCGATTGCTTGTTTATGTGACTTCAAAACCTTTATGAGAGCAGCCTTTTCCTCAACGCTTAAATCTTTGGCAATTATGACGGGTAATTTATCATCACCCTCCAGAAATGCATATTCAAGATGAGGCGGCAAGTCCTTAAGTTCAACCTCGGGAAAGTCATCAGTTTTCTCAACATTTTTGACTTCCTCCTTATGAAGTGTTTGTGGTAGAACAGGAAGAGCAGAGGGATCTTCGTTTAATCATTTCTCAAGTAGGAGAATATCCCTCTCGGGGTCAATCTCTTGGTTATCAATTCCATCGGGAATCGAATCACTTTTGAGAAAGGCCTCAATTTCTTCTAAGATGAAGTCACTTCCCTCAAATGGATTGAGGGAAGGAGAAGAATTGGCAATGATGGGATGAGAAGATTGAGTGAGGTTTTCACTCGAAGAATCATCAAAGAAACCTAGAATCTCTTAAGCATACTCCTCAGTAGCAATATCGATGACATCTATTTGGTTCACCAATTCACAGTCATAATTGGAGGAGTATCTCGAAGTTTGATTTAGGTTGAAGGTAATGGCTTCCGTTCCAACACGCAATGTGATCTCATGCTTAAATACATCGATAAGAGCACGCCCAGTTCTAAGGAATCCCCTTCCAAGAATGAGAGGGACCCTAGAATCGGCATCAAAGTCAACAATCAAAAAATCTGCCGGAAAATGGAACTTTCCCACTTTAACGAATACGTTCTCGGCAATGCCAAGAGGACGAGAAATCGAACGATCGGCAAGCTCTAAAGTCATGCATGTGGGAGTAAGTTCGGGAAGAGAGAGTTTCTTCCACACAGAATATGGCATCAGGTTAATGCTAGCACCTAGATCGGGTAAGGCGAAGCATTCAATCATACCCGGGAAAGTACAAGGAATGAGAAATTTCCCGGGGTCTCCAAGCTTTTCAGGAAGCTTTTTCAAGAGAACTGCTGAGCAGTGCTCATTCAGAGGAGTTCTTGCCATCTCAAAGAGTTTTTCCTTATTACTTAACAGATTCTTGATTGTTGATGCAAACTTAGGCATCAAGAGAATAGCTTTCGCGAAGCTAATGTCAAAATGCAAATCTTGAAAGATTTGGAAAAATTTATCCATTTGGTGACTAGCTTTTTCGCGGAGCTTTTGTTCATTGAGACGTGAAGGATAAGGAATAGAAGTTTTGGATTTAGGGTTGGCCACTGGAGTTTTAGGTGGTTCAAAAACAACTCCAGGATTGCATCTGGTTTCTGGAATAACCTGAGGTTGAACGTGTGCGGTACTTCGTGAGTTAGGAGTTTGCACCTTGTCCTTTGTTACCTCAGGTTCACGTTCCACTACCTTTGGAGGAGAGGGAGAAGAGGTAGTAGGAATCGCGTGTTCATCATATGAAGCACCACTTCGTGTTGTGATCGCCTTAGCATCGCCCCTCAGGTTAGCGATCGTGTTGCTCGGTAAAGTAGTACCTGAGCCTGAGGGTCGATCATTTAAAGACTTCTTGATATCAGAAATCTGGTTGACCAGCAACTTGTTCAACTCTTCTAGGGACTTCATGAATTGCTTTAACAACTCATCAGATGAAGGCCCGGTTGGAACAATGGCTTGATTCGGATTAGGAAAATTTTGAGCACGATTGTTCGGATTGGGACCTTGGTTGAAATTTCCTTGGTTTTGATGTTGGCAATTCCCTTGATTCTGGAGATTGTTTCCATGAAAATTCCCGGGATTGAAATTACCCTGACCTTGGTTCCGGTTAAAGTTTCCTTGATTTTTGTGTTCGAAACCTTGATTTTGGAAACCTTGGTTTTGATTTTGGAAACCGTGACCCTGATTGAAGTTACCTTGGTTTTGAAAACTTTGGTTCACTCTATTTTGATTTTGGCCACGGTTTTGGACATTTTGGTTTTGATTAAAACTGGGAGGTCCAGGATAATGGTGAGGACGATAGTTCGGGTCCATAGGAGGGCGGTATTGATTGCCTCCATGATTTTGGGACCCGACAACAGCATGAGCTTCATATGGAGTACCATCAGTAGCTATGCCATTGTAGTAGGCATGCGGCCCACTACAAGTCACACAGACTTCCACTTTTTTAACCTCAGCAGCTGGAGGATGTTGTGGAAATGAAACTTTCTTTGTTTGGGCGAGAACCAAAGCTTGAATCGCTTCAGTGAGCTTGTCAGGCTTAGCATCCGTGCTAGATTGACCCACAGAAGATGAAGTGGAAGGACCCGCATTGATTTGAGAAACAATCGGTTTGCTTCGTGTAGAGCGGACCTTGGACTTGTTTTCTATGATTTGCAAAGCTTCTTTTGTGGTTCTACTCAAGAAATTACCTCCCGCGGAGGCATTGAGAGAATCCTGATCAGCTTGGCTCACGCCATTGTAGAAAGTATCGAGTTGCATCAACTCTGAGAAACCATGATGTGGACACTTGCGAAGTAATTCTTTGAAACGACCCCACGCTTAACCAAAAGATTCATCATATTTCTGAGTGAACTTGGTGATTTCGTTCTTAAGACTCGTGGTCTTGGAAGGTGGGAAGAATTCATTCACAAATTACTTCACAAGATCTTCCCATGTCTCAATAGATCGAGGAGGTTGTTTTTCAAGCCAAATCCGGGCTTGTCCCTCCAGGGAGAATGGGAAGAGAAGAAGTTTGATTGCTTCACAAGGGACATTCTTGTATTTGATGGTCGATGTGATTTTATTGAACCATCGAATGTGAGCATGAGGATCGTCCCTCTCAAAACCGTAGAATTGACTTGAGGTTACAAGATTGAGTAACCCGGTTTTAAGCTCAAAATTATCAGCCACGATGGCTGGAACAACAATGGCATCTCCGTAACCCTCGATGGGTGCTTGGAGAAGCTCACACATGGGGCGGTCTTCCGCCATGGTGACAGTAGGTGTGGCAACAGTACGGATCTCAGATCTGACTGTTGGTGCAGAACGTCTACGAGGTCTTCGAGGTTTCCGGACAAGCTCACGTAATGGGCTAGTGGACCTTGAAGAACGAGTGCGCATGCACTAGGGATAAAAACCAATCAAAATAAAATCGAGGCAAATCCACAGTGAACTTAAACCAATAATCACAAGCAAGTGGCTTCTTTAAGAAAGGTACACCACTCACAGGGATACAAAGGCAAGTTTTAAATCTTTGGTTTGGGAACTTATTATGTCCACACCCCCAGTTGGTAGGAGTTCTGTCTTGGTTTGCGACGGTTTACTTTTATGTATGATTATTATTCACAAGAAAAGACGGACGTTTTTGGGTTTTGTGTATGGGTGAAAAACTTTTGGACAATATTTTTGGTATCGTCTCGTAATCTAAAATCGTTTCTCTTTAAGAATCACCTTAAAAGAAAACCGATTCAGAAAACGTTACGATCTGTTTTGTTGTTTTTAAATTTTTTTTGGTGTTTTAACACTTTAGGAAAAGTGTTAATGACTTTTTTTGTGTTTTGATTTTAAAATTTACAAAAGTGGTGGTATTTGTACAGTGATGATGGTGAGATAACACTAATCTCAAAAGACCCTGCAGAAACGCGCACACCTCCCCGGCAGCGGCGCCAAATTTTGATTTGCCCTAAACAGTCAACTTATATTGACCAAGGAGTGGTCAACAAAGTCAAATAGCCTAGAGTCAATCTCCGGGTAATATAGGAAATCACCAGGTCGTTATACCCCGACGAGGTGTGAATTGTATCTGAGCGCGTTTGTGATCGGGTGATTATTCACAGAAAAGAGTGGTTATGAGAATTATTTGGAAATTATGAACAGAAATAGCTTAAGAAAGCTATGTAATTAATTACTGGAATTTAGATTACGAAGAAGTTAACTAAAACCTAAAAACCGTACGTTTGCTGAAAACGGGAACAAACGTACGTAAAATAAAAGTGAATGAGGTGATCTGAAAAGGCTACTGGTATAAAAATGATATTTTTACAAACCTAATGATTAAAGAAAATTTTTGGAAAATTAAAATTAATTTTTACACTATTTTAATAATTACTATTAATTAAATACTAAGTTCCTATTTAATTTTAATTAAATAAATTATCCTAAAATGCAAATAATGTAAAATCTAAAATACTATAAAACTAATTTTAGAACTGAAAATGTATTTTTAAGACTTTTTAATTAATTATTTCTAATTATTAACTAATTATTAACTAATTATTAATTACTTTTTAATTATTTAAATTAACCTAAATTCTAATTAAATATGAAATTACACTAGAAAATTGAAAATAAAATTTGGAAAATTTAAAAATAACTAAAAACTAATTCTAAAATTTAATTTATATTTTTCTGATTTTCTAATTAATTAATATTAATTATTAACTATTTAATAATTATTAAAAACTAATTTAAATTAAGAAAAATACTAAATGATGCAAGAAAAATCTGAGAAAATTACAAAAATTATTTTTACATACCAGAAGCCTAGGAAAATTATAAAATGGAGAATAGCTTATAAATAAGCTGAGGTAATAAGCCAATTGGCTTAAATGGAAGCTATCACTTCCAACAAGTTGAGCTTTTTAGGATTTTTCTGTTTCAAAACTGCTTATGGAATGATTTTAAGGAACTTTTGTGAAGGCAAAACTTGTGGAGCTTAAAAATAAGCTGTGTGTGGACACAAGTCCTTAACAAGTTTGGACTTTTAGCTTATTAGGATTTGGAGTTGCTTGTATAAGCTAAAATAATGAACCACATGCCAAAATAAACTTGCAACTAGTAATATTATGAAGAAATAAGCACAAAAGATTCACACAAGAACTCACAATAAGCCAGGGATGACAAATAAGCCAATGGCTTATTGAGAGATCACAAAGGGGCACAATAACCTACTTACAGCCCTCTGTGGGGGCCACAAGGGGGGTCAGGGGTCCAAAATTGGACTTGGACCTTCAAGGGTGACAGGTCAGCTTCACAATAAGCCAATAAGCTGGGCTTATTGCTTATTAATGAAGCTTTGAGAGGCCTCCTAACTTGGTTCACCAAGCTGATTACTCAGCTTGTGTTCTGTGGACAGGTCACCAAAGAGGGGCAAATAAGCTGTTACAAATAAGCTGAAACCCAAAAATAAGCTAAGGTCTCAAGAGTTCTCCTTATGAGCTACTCAAAAAACCAAAAGAACAAGGGTGGGGTCCACTGGCTTGGTCACAGCAACCCAAAGAAAAGGGCTAATAAACCTGGTGCAGGGGAGGTTGCTTTCCCTGCACCCTAAAATAAGCAGTTGCACAACTCAGGAAAAAAATCTAAAAAATAAGCCATGCATGTATTCATGAAGTTCAGCTGGAACACTTTAATCACAACAAGTTTCACTTTCCCAACCCAAACACAAAATTCTATAAAATTCTTGCCAGAAATGAGATTTTTCACAAAAGGTACTTTTTGACTTTTTATAAGAACATGAATTTTGACTTTTATGAACTTCAACTGTGATTTGATGATTGATTGATGTTTGTAAACCCTAAGTGAAACTATCTCAAGTAAGATTAACTAGATTTAAGCTAACTACAAGACTTTGATACTTTAAAACTCTCACAGATGGACTGTGGGTACAATTTGTTGTGATTTTGACTTTCAACAAAAGGACTAATGAATTTTAGTCCTTAACAGAGCTATTTGACCAAGTAGTGTCCTAAATCAAACAAGAATAAGGACACAAACAATCTTAAGCACAGCAAACCAGGTTAAACCAAACACTCCTTTGTGAGACAGCGAGTACCTTAAATTCAAAGATTGATCCACAACTGTGCAAACTAATAACCAAACCAAGTCTCCTAACTGAATTATCAACTAAATGAGCAATAAAATTCAATAATTTCACACAAGGATACAAATTTGTAGCTTTGCTTAAATTTTGACAGTGAACAAAGATTTTGATTCAAACACTTTCAAAATTATATCAAATATACTAGCCAAATCCTAATATGCTATAACTATTATATTTAAGCAAATTTAAACAAGAATCACACTGCAACAAGCAATTAACACAGGAAATTTGGAAATTGAGAAAAGAGTCTCACAATGTGCATCCAAGCATAACCAGGTGAACCATGAACCAATAACCAATCCTACTGGTTCCCATGAACCTCTAAACCATGGCCATCCCAAATTTACCATGCTTCATGCTTTTCTTCCTTACTTTCACAAATTTTTTATTTTATTTTTATTTTTCTGATATTTTTTCTATTTTTCTGAAAACTTGTTCTTGATTGACACAGAAGCTTATACAGCTTCTAAAAACTTGTTATTTGAGCTTATGAAACTATACTAAAACTTTACAACACTTGATGAAATTTAAACAACAAACTTGAAATTCACACTTAAGACTTGAAAACTGAAAATGATATTAAACTTAAAATCTTGAATTGCATTAACTGAAAACAGAGTACAAAAGATAAAAGAAATGTTACAACCACTAAATTACATACTACACACTACTTTTGTGGCTCATATGAGCATACATATATATAACGAGACTAAGATAGGCTACCCTTCTTCCCACATGGCTTCTTTTTGATATCTTTTTGTCCCAATGGCTTCCTTTTTGACCCTTGACCAAATCCCACTTGTCCAACTAGCCGTTGATATATCTGAGCCTTTGATTTCCATTTTCCCGCCAAAAACTATCGCACCAAAATTAGTGGTATTAGTGAGGGCATTTATTGTGGTGGTGGTGGGGGTTGGTTTGGTTGGTTCAGCTTATTAATTGTGGGGGCTAAAGGTTGGAAAGGTGGAGAGGGGGGGGACATAGGACCCTAGTTTTGCGTTGGGGTGTTGGGAGGGAAGATGGTCAAAGGGTGGTTTGACCCTGCGTTTTTTTATTAAAAAGGGAAATGGGCCAGGAGTGTTGGTGGGCTTGGGATTGTTTTTGGGTGGGCTTGGATTTGGATTGGTTTTGGTTTGGATTTGGTTATGATAATTAAAAGGGTCCGTTTGGTATTATAACATACAAGGACCAATTTTGTAATTTGCAAAAACTTAGGGACTGATGTTGTAGACTTCCCAAAGTGCTACCAAGGACCAATCATGCCACAAATCAAAAATCCAAGAACCAATTTTTCATTTTCCACTTTTCAAAATTCCCAGGGACCTTTTCTGCCATTTTTGAAATCTCAGGGACCAAACTTGTAAATTTGGAAACTTATGACCCAAGTATCAATTTTTTGTAATATTAGACTTTCAAAAGCTTGGGTTGACTTTTTCTTTCAAAATAAATGCATAGGGACTATTTTTGACAAGTTTTGAAACTTGGGGGACTGAAACTGCCAATATTGCAAACTTTGATCAATTTTCATTTGTTTTTGCTCATTTTGCTTTTAAAACATATAAAACACAATCCCTGGGATAATTTAAGTATTTTGATAACTTTTTGATTGTTTTTGTATGTTTTGGCAGTTTAAATATGACAAAAATGATGAGTGTTTGAGCACTCATCAGTCCCCCTCAGGATCAAAATAGTTTTCATCAACTTCATGCGAAGTTGAACTATCTTGAGCAAGAAAAGCCTCGACATCTTCCAAAGAGAAGTCACCTCCCTCAAAAGGAGTGAGAGAAGGGGAAGAGTCGGGTATAATAGGCTCAGAAGATGGAGTGGGACTGCCACTCGAAAGATAACCAAGAAGTTCTTGCGAGTACTCCTTAGAAGCAACATCAATGACATCGATTCAGTTAACCGATTCAGTGTCATAATTTGAGGAGTACCTCGAAGTTTGATCGAGGTTAAACGTTACAGCTTCATTACCAACACGAAGAGTTATTTCCTCTTCGTGCACATCGATTAGAGCACGGCCCGTTCTAAGGAATCCTCTTCCAAGAATGAGAGGAACCCTAGGATCAGCATCGAACTCAACAACAACGAAATCAGCGGGGAAGTGAAACTCTCCTACTTTCACAAATACATCCTCGGCAATGCCAATGGGACGAGTAATGGATCGATTTGCAAGCTCAAGAGTCATGCAGGTAGGAGTAAGTTCTGGAAGAGAAAGTTTCTTTCACACTGAATTAGGCATCAGGTTGATGCTAGCGCCAAGATCGGCCAAGGCGAAGCATTCAACCATCCTATGAAAAACACATGGAATGAGAAATCTCCCAGGGTCTCCAAGCTTCTTAGGAAGCTTCTTTAAGATAACTGCTGAGCAGTTTTCGTTCAGTGGAGTCTTTGCCATTTCGTACAGTTTTTCCTTGTTGCTTAACAAGTTCTTAATCATCGATGCAAATTTGGGCATCAGGATGATAGCATCCGCAAGGCTTAAGTCAAAATGCAAATCTTGAAAGATTTGATAGAACTTATCCATTTGGTGACTAGCCTTTTCGCGGAGCTTTTGCTCATTAAGTCGTGATGGGTATGGTATTGAAGGTTTGGATTTAGGGTTCTCAACAGGAGTTATTGGTGGTTCAAATACAACTCCTGGTTTGGTCTTTGGAACAACCTGAGGGTGGACGTGTGCCGTACTTCGTGGGCTAGTAAATTACACCTTGTCCTTGGTTGCCTCAGGTTCACTTTTCACTACTTTAGGAGGAGAAGAAGTAGTAGGAAGTGGTGGTTCATCATAAGCTTTACCACTACGTGTGGTAATAGCTTTGAGTTCACCCTTAGGGTTGACAACTGTATTACCAGGAAGACCTTCCGAAGTAGAGGGTGGAGCGAGATGACTCATGAGACTAGCAAACATATTCTCAATCTTATTTTGAGATTGATCAATTTTGTTGTTTGTTGCCATAAGCTCATTCTTCAGCTCGTTACCTTGCTTGGTTATTGAAGATTGAAATTCATTCTTCAAAGTTGAGATTTGATTCTGCATTGCCCTCATTTTGGTCTCATTAACCTTAATGTAGTTATTGAGCTCGTTAGGGAGAGGTTCTTGGTAATTAGGAGCTGAATACCCTTGATTACCCCTTTGGGGTGGGTATTGATTCACTGGGGCATGAGTTTGATTTTGCATGTTATTCCCCCTTGGTGGATTAGGATTAAACCTATTTGGATTTTGAGGAAATCCGGGTGGTCCACTGTGGCTGCTAGCGCGGTAGTTTGGTTCCACTTGAGGACGGTATTGGTTACCTCCTTGGTTGGAACTCCCGGCTATTGCATTGACTTCAAATGGATTGCCTTCGGTGGCAGTGCAATTGTAATAAGAGTGTGGACCACCACAAGTGACACAAACTTCTACCTTTTTTATTTCAGCTTGTGGAGAAGGTTGAGGGGAAGAAACTTTCTTACTTTTGGCGAGAGCTAAAGCATGAATAGCTTCCGTGAGTTTGTCAAGTCTAGCATCGATGCGAGATTGAGCCACGGGCGATGAGGTGGAAGGACCAACATTCACTTGAGAAACAACCGGCTTACTTCGTGGAATGCGGACCTTAGACTTGTTCTCAATAATCGCTAAAGCATCCTTTGTGGTTCGATTCAAGAAATTACCTCCCGCGGAGGAATTGAGAGAGTCTTGATCGAGTTTGCTCACACCATTGTAGAAAGTGTCAAGCTGCATGAGATCAGAAAAACCGTGATGAGGGCATTTTCGAAGCAATTCCCTATAACGATCCCATGCCTCACTGAATGATTCATCAAATTTCTGCGTGAATTTCATGATCTCATTCTTGAGACTCGTGGTTTTGGAAGGAGGAGAGAATTCATTCACGAACTTCTTAACCAAATCTTCCAATGTTTCAATCGATCGAGGGGTTTGTTTATCAAGCCAAGTCCGGGCAGCCCCATCGATGGAAAACGGAAAGAGAAGAAGTTTAATCGCCACTTCAGGGACATTTTTGCATTTGATGGTTGATGTATTTTTGTTAAACCATCGAATGTGATCTTGAGGATCGTCCCTCTCAAAACCGTAGAATTGACGTGAGGTGACCAGATTTATCAATCCGGTCTTAAGCTCAAAATTCTCGGCCACGATGGCCGGAACAACGATAGCATCTCCGTAACCCTTGACGGGTGCTTGGAGAAGCTCGTTCATAGTTGGCTCAGCAGCCATTATAACGGAAGATGTGGGAACAGTACGGATCTCAGATCCGACTGTTGGTGCTGAACGTCTACGAGGTCTTCTAGGTACTATTACAAGCTCACGTAATGGGCTCGTGGACCTAGAAGAACGAGTACGCATGCACTAGGGATAAAAACCAATCAAAAGAAAATCGAGGCAAATCAACAGTGAACTTAAACCAATAATCACAAGCAAGTGGCTTCTTTAAGAAAGGTACACCACTCACAGGGATACAAAGGCAAGTTTTAAATCTTTGGTTTGGGACCTTATTATGTCCACACCCCCAGTTGGTAGGTGTTCTGCCTTGGTTTGCGACGGTTTATTTTTATGTAGTTTATTATTCACAAGAAAGAGATGAATGTTTTTGGGTTTTTGTGTATGGGTTAAAAACTTTTGGACAATATTTTTGGTATCGTTTCGTTCACCAAAATCGTATCTCTTTAAGAATCAACTTAAAAGAAACAAGATATAGAAAACGTAACGATCTATTTTGTTTGTTTTTTGATTTTTTTGGTGTTGTTAACACTTTAGGAAAAGTGTTAATGACGTTTTTGTTTTATGATTAAGGTTTACAAAAAGGTGGTGGTGTTTATACAGTGACGAATGAAAAACAACTAATCTCTAAAAAACGTTTTGAATACGCAGCTACCTCCCCGACAGCGGCGCCAAATTTTGATTGGTCCTAAATGGTCAACTAAGTTTACCAGGTGATGGTCAGCCAAGTCAAACGTCTAAAACCAACTAACCAAGGAGTACAGTGTATTCCCGGGTCGTTATGTCCCAGCGAGGTAAGCAATTGTATTTAAAAACGTTTTAAGTGATCGGGCGATTTAACAGGAGGATCAGGAATTTGATTTGAATGATTATACTACGAGATTATGAGTGAAAATAACTTAGAAACACTATTGGAACAATTACTGATAATCAGATAACCTAGAAACGTGAGTTAAACCTAAAACGCGCGTTTGAATTTAAAATAAACGCGAACGCGCGAAATAAAAAGTGAAACGTGAGCAAATAAAGTCCTATGAATGTGAAAATTATATTTTTACAATCCTAATGTTATAAGAAAATCTTAAGAAAATTAAAATTATTTTTACAACTATTTAATTAATTACTATTAATTAATTACTAATTATTAATTACTTTTTAATTAACTAAATTACACTAATTATTAATTAATTATGAAAATTAACTAGAAAAATGAAAATTAAATTTAGAAAAATCTAAAATATTATAAACTAATTTTAAAACAGAAAACCTATTTTTTCAACTTTTTAATTATTTATTATTAATTAAAACTAATTATTTAATTAATTAAAACTAAATTAAATTATAAAAAGTACTAAATGACCAAGGAAAAATCTGAAAAAATTCCTAAAATTATTTTAACCTAAAAGGAACCTGAGAAAAATTTAAAAATGAGAAATGCTTATAAATAAGCAGAAAAATAAGCCAAAGGGCTTAAATAGAAGCTATCACTTTATTTATTTTTGGCTTTTTCTTAATTTTCTTTTACAAAACTATTTAACTACTCAAAATAACCAAATTTTATGAAAGGAATTTTGCTTAAGCTCAATAAGAAGCTCTGTGCAAGCAAATAAGCTCAACAGTGAGCTTTTTGACTTGAAAATGGCTTATAAGCTCAAAATAAGCTGCACAGTGTACAAAAGCTGGAAAATAAAGTGAGAACAACTTAAAAGGACTGAAATGAAGCTAAAACTACAAGCAATGTATATTGAATAAGCTAAATAAGTCAAATAAGCAAATCCATACCACTCAGTTACCCACAAGCCTGCAAGAAATCTCACAAGCAATTTCAGCTTATCAAATAAGCTGGGAAACCAAAATGGAGACCGGAAACTGAGAGTTTGGCTTATGGGCTTTTCAAAAATCCCAAGCTCACCTAAGGGGACCCACTGGTGAGCTTTTGAGGGGCTTATGAACTTGACAAAAGTACACTGAGTACTCAGTATACTTAGAAAAGGGGACAAACAATAAGCTCAAAATTAGCTTATCCAATGAGCTTGAAAATGCAAATGAAGCCTGGAACCCTTGAGTTTGGTGTATGGGCTATCCAAAAGTCCAAACCACACAAGCTCAGGTTCACTAATGAGCTCAGAAGGAGCTTGTGATCTAGGCTAGAAACACTGATCACTCAGTGTATATATTATGATGAGACAAAATGCAAGGACCACAATAAGCAGTCAAATAAGCAGTTACAAGGAAACAAAGAACAAGCATAAGAAGTGAGCCAGGAAGGCTACTCAAATCCACAATAAGCTAAGGCTAATATCAACTAATGCACAAGTTGCAAGGGTAGAAAAGTAAGTCTGAGATCCTGGTGCAGGGGAGGTTGCACCCCCTGCAGCCTTAAAGAAGCTAAAGCACAAGCTACAAAAAAAATCTATAAAATAAGCTGATTACAGATTTTAGTAGCTTAGGTGGTAAATTTCAAGCACAACAATTTTCAAATCCTAACTCACCCTACAAAAATCAGGAAAAATCTTCCAAAAAGTGGGATTTCTGCCCAATGAACAATTTTGACTTTTTAGTTTTGCAAGCTACTTTGACTTTGTTGAATTTTAACTACTCCTAAATGATTGTTTATGCAATATTAGGCTAAAATGAAACTAATCTAGGTTACATTAACTACTTATGCATCTATGATTATGAGCATGCAACCAAATGTTTAACAGATTTGCAAAGATTAAGAATGAATGTGAAATTTGACTTTTAACTGTAAAACCTAGGTGACTATTGACTGATATGGGCTAAATATACTCACTGAATCATTATTCAACCAAAGCTAACCACAAAAACACAAGTGAGCTCAGGGAACTCACAGATCCAAACACCCCTTTAAATTATTATGATGATGGAATTTCACAGCAACTCAGAGGTTTAAATTATAAAATCTCAGGTCAAGCATGCATTATGGTCTATTACTTCATTTGAACCCAGAATTTCAGATTTAAACTACTATGATCCCACAAATCCACAGATCTTCAATAAATACTCTAGTGAGACAGTTAAATATCAATTTATTGCACAAAGAGATTTCTAATGAACTAAAACCTATTTTAAGCTCACAATAACAACTGATAAAAACAAACAAGCAAAATTCAACACTAATGAACAGTGGAATATGAAATTGAAGGGATTACTCACAATATGCTATCCTGCCCAACTGAGATGAACCAAAAACCATAGAACAAATCCTGTCACTCCCCAAGGAATTCTAAACCAGGACCATCCTTAATTCATCCTGCTCCTAAGCTTCTCATCATATTCTTCTTCTTCTTATTTTTTATTTTTTTTATTTTAACTAATTTTTTTGTATTTTTGCTTTTTGATGACTAACTGAGTTTTAAGGGTTTCTAAAAGCTTAACTAAGCTTTATGGGAGCCTACATGAGCCTATGAGTCCAGAATAACAACAGCAAACTACATTCATTCAAATTGAGATTTTTGAATTTTTGATGAATCATAAACTGAATTCAAAGTAAAACTGAGTTTGATTGATGGAAAATATATAAATTACAATAAAAACACTTGATACAATACTTGAAATCTGAGAATTAAACTGAATTTGAAAATTACACTAAGACAATATTAAAATTTAAAACTAAAAAACTAACTTCTGCTCCACTGCTCCTTCTCTTCAATTTATACTCCCAAATTAGGGTTTTTGAGCATCTTTGGACTTTTCCCAGCTGTAAAATTGGCCTTAGGATGAGCTACTTTTGATCTTGGCCCTTGGGACGTTTTGGCGCCAAAACTCTCTTTGTCTTTTTCTTTTGATAATTGAAGCCAGGAGTGTAAGCTTGGACTGATGTGGTTGTTTGGTTAGGCAAGGGGGTTGAGTGTGCAGGAGGGGTAGCAGGCTTAGGGGGTGATGATGGAGGTTTGGAGTGTACTGGGTAAGTGGGGTGTGAGGTGGAGGGGACGAGTCAAAGGGGAAGCGTTGACTGAGGGGGTTAATATTAAAAACGGAATGGAGGTGGGCTTTGGGAAGATGTTGGGCTTGGGAGTTGTGGAAGTGGGCTTGGGGTGTTGGGTATTTGTTGAATTTGGATTAAAAAGGGTGTCCGTTTGGGTGATAATAAAAACAAGGGCCCGTTTGGTTTTATGATATCACAAGGACCAAGTTTGCAATTTATGAGATTTTGAGGGGCTAAAATTGACATATTTCCAAAGATATCATAAGGACCATTAATGCCATATTGTAATTCCATAAGCCCTTGTTTGATCATTTTCCAATTTTTAAAATTCCAGGGACTGATTTTGTCACATTTGCAAAGTACAGGGACCAAACATGTATTTTTCCCAAATTTTTCACCCAAGGATCATATTTGATAACATTTGACTTTTAAATGCCTTGGGTTGACTTTTCTTTCATTTTAAACCTTCAGGGACTAGTTTTGTCAATTTATGGAACTTGAGGGACTGAAACTGCCAATTATGCAAACTTTGTTCGTTTTTCATTTGTTTTTAAACATTTTGCATCTAAAACATATAAAACACAATTTTGAGATAATTTCTGTATTTTGATGCATTTCTGAGTGTTTTTGGATGTTTTGGCAGTTCAGATACGATAAAAATGATGAGTATTTACACACTCATCACATACTCCTCCATAACTTCGTCAATAACATCGACTCGGTTAACTGAAACATGATCGTAATCGGAGGAGTATCTCAAGGTTTGATTGAGATTGAACGTAACGGCTTCATTTCCAACATGTAAGGTAATCTCCTCGTCGTAAACATCAATTAAAGCATGGCCAGTCCGTAGGAGTCCTCTTCCGAGAATGAGAGGAACCCGTGGATCAGCATCGAAATCAACAATGACAAAATCGGCAGGGAAATTAAATTTTCCCACATTGACGAAAACATTCTCGGCTATACCAATTGGTCGAGACGTAGATCGGTCGGCAAGCTCGAGGGTCATACAAGTCGGAGTCAAATTGGGTAAAGACAACTTCTTCCAAATGGATAACGGCAATAGGTTAATGCTAGCACTGAGATCGGCCAAGGCGAAGCATTGAACCATCCCAGGAAAATTACATGGAATGAAAAATCGACCGGGGTCTTCAAGCTTTTCGAGAAGCTTTTTGAGAATAACTACCGAGCAATTCTCATTCATCTGGGTTCGTGACTTTTCAAACAATTTTTCTTTGTTATTTAAAAGACCTTTTAGCATTGAAGCAAATTTAAGCATCAAAAGTATAGCATCCGCGAGAGTTATGTCAAAATGTAGTTCTTGAAAAACTTGGTAAAACTTTTCCATCTGAATTTTATCTTTCTCACGATGCTTTTGTTCGTTTAAGCGTGACGGATAAGGCAAATTTGTTTTGACGGGAATTTCAGTTTCGTTAACAACTTTATCTTTTCCTTTAGACGTTGGGACCACCGGAGGTTGGATGTTTTTGGTCCTTCCATTATTACTAGGAATTTCCTTATCCGTTGTCGCCTCGGTTTCACGGACGACTACCTTGGGAGACGAAGAAGAAGGGGTAGTCGGAGCCGTTGGTCCATCGATTATAACACCAATCCTAGTCGTGATCGCCTTAGCATCGTCCCTCGGGTTAGAGATCGTGTTGCTTGGAAGAGTACCCGAGCCCGAGGGTCGATCATTTAAAGACTTCTTAATCTCAATGACTTCCTTAGTTAGTAATTCCTGAGTTTTAATTAAATTCTGATTTTGCAGCAGCAATTGTTTAATCAATTCATCTGAGGTTGGCTGATTCTGATTCACGACTGGATTTTGAAAACTTTGACCACGATTGTTGTTATTGAAACCTTGATTTTGAAAATTCTGATATCCATGATTATAATTCCCATGATTAGCATTATAATTTCCTTGAAAATTCCCTTGAGTCGGGCCTTGATTATAATTTCCCCGATTTTGATTTTGAAAACCATGATTTTGATTATGAAAACCATTGTTCATTCGATTTTGATTAGCATTTTGATTCTATTGATGATTTCGGTTTTGCTCATTTTGATTAACTTGATTGACTTGATTAACTGGATTGACTTGATTCGGTTGAGTGAAACCGGGTGGTCCAACAAAATGGTTTGAACTGTAGCTGAGAAGATTTCGATCTCCTTGAAAATGTGGGTAACCGTTGCTACCCATATTTGCAGCATGAGCATAAGAACCGGTTAACGGACATTCGTTATACGGATGTGAACCACCACAAGTTACACAACCCTGATTGACGACATTCACTTGATGATTTGGTTTTTCAAAAGACATAGCATCGAATTTTTTATTAAGAGCCACTAACATACTCATCACTTCATCATTCGTTTTATTATTAGTTTTAGAAACTTGGGGTTTATTTTTCGACATTCTCACACGAGCCTTATTCTCGATTATCATGAAAGTATCGTTCGTGTTTCGAGCCAATAAGTTCCCACCCGCAGCAGAGTTGAGTGAGTCTTGGTCAACATGACATAACCCATTATAGAAAGTATCAATCTGCTGAAGGGATGTGAACCCATGGTTCGGACATTTTTCCATCAAATCTTTGAATCGATCCCAAGCTTCGCTGAACGACTCATCAAAAGCTTGTTGGAATAGAAAGATTTGGGAATGAAGGTTAGACGTTTTAGAAGGAGGATAGAAGTAATTCACAAACTTGGACGCAAGATCGTTCCAAGTGTGAATCGAATTCGGCGGTTCCTTTTCCAGCCAAGTCCGGGCTGCCCCTTTAAGGGAGAAAGGAAATAACTTCAATTTCACCACATCGTGAGGAACTTGATTCATGTGAATGGTCTCAGCGATGTCGACGAAATTCCTTATGTGAGCATATGGGTCTTCGTGTTCGAACCCGTGAAAACATATACTCGTGATAAGATTGAGCAATCTGTGATTAATTTCAGAATTAGCATTGATTTCGGGTATCACGATGGCTCTCCTCACACCATTGAATGGTGATTGGAGTTGTTCCTCCATCGGACGTGGATCGAAAGCCGGTTGTGGTCCCATCGGAGGGATCACATTGTTTTGAGCACCACCCATCGGCGGGGGTCCCAAGTGTTGCTCGTTCGGGTTCATTTCCTCCGTATTAGGAAAAAGAACTCGGTGTGTATGACGAAACAAACTTTCCGGATTTGAAAGCGGTGAAACAAGTCGTTTAGAAGTGGAACGTGTGTTCATATACCACAAAAATCAAATTTTGAAAAATAAAGAGAAAATCAATTTGAAAAGGAAAATCTTTTTGTATTTTTATTTTTATAAAGCAAAATGCAAAAACTTAATATTTTGTTTTTTTTTTTTTTCCTTTTCAAACGTTACGTTAATTGTAAACCGTTTCCTCTAAATCTACTCGTGACGGAATGGGAGAGAAGAATGGATCTCTCTTCAGCTTGCAATTTAATGTCAAAGCTTCCATATTTTCCGCTTATTCGGTTGTAGAATCCAAAGTAATTCGATTAGCAACTAATTTCACGCGTTGTTATATTGGGATGCTTATTTGGTTTACAACACCCACCCTTCAACGGGAGAGTCGAGGCTGTAACTTTATTATTTTTTTGGTATTTTTGAAAACACTTTAGGAAAAGTGTTTTTGATTTTTTTCAATTTTTTTGGTTTTTATATAAAATATATACAAGGAAGGTTTTCAAAACACAATTTCGAAAAACGAAAACGAAAAATTCACTTCAACCTTCCCCGGCAGCGGCGCCAAAAATTGATTCGTGAGAAAATCAAGTTATATATAGTATAGTATTACTCAAGAGATCCGCAAAGAAATACGGATAACCTGAGGTCGTAGTCCGTGTGAAGGATGAATGGAATTTTGAATTCCCGATTCGTGAAACGTGTCGTGAAAGTGGTAAAAAGTGATTTTAATGAGATTATACTAATGAAATCACAAATGAAGCACAAATAATCACTTAATCACGTATTTCAAATAAGGCAACTAGAAACGTAACGTAAAATCGAAACCGTTCGCTAAAACGTAAAATAAACGTTAACGTACAAAATAAAACGCGACTTTTAAGCTACACTACTCCTATGGACTTGAAAAGAATTTTGAAAAGTTAAAAATGATAAAAGAAAATTTTAAGAAAAAGAAAAATATTGTTTTGACTTTATATTTATTTTTTATTAATTAAAAACTAATTAAACTAATTAAAAATAAAAAGAAAATGAAAATAAGGTGAGAAAAATGAAAATTAAATTTTGAAAATTATAAAATAACTAAAAAGTAATTTTAAAACTAAAAACTAATTTTTTTTGGCTTTTTGTGTAATTTTTGGAAATTAAAAACTATTAAATCTAATTAAAAATTCAAAATAAATTCAAAATAAATGGGAAAAATGCAAATTTAATTTCTAAAATTCTAAAATAAATGAAAATAAATTTCTAAAATATTTTTGGATTTTTATTGGCTTTTTCTAATTTTTTTGGAATTTTTGGTAATTAAAAAGTATTAAAAATTGAATAAAAATGAAAATTAAATACGAAAAATAGCAAATGAATTCAGAAAAATATGAAAAATTCAGGAAAATTCTAAAATATTATTCTAAAGCTAGGAAAATTTTAAAAACTCAAAAATAAGCACTGGAACTGCTTTTGGCTTTGAAACTGCTTATAATAAAGTGCTTATTGATAAGCACAGTTGACCAAAGTTGACCAAACCTTTGACCAATTGATTTTTAGACTAAAATGAGCTTAATGAACAGGTCTTAGACCAAATGACACTCAGTTACACAAATTTGGGCCCAAACAGGTCAAATAAGCAATGGATGAAAAAGCTAATAAGCAAACAGGATAAGCCAAAGATCTCAGACCAATAAATTAAGCAAATAGAGGCATAAATGAACTTAGGTGAGCAACAAACTTCAGATTATGATCAATATTTCCCAAGTGCAGCCCTGAATTGGATAACAGATACTAGATTCCAACTACTTACTTAGGAAGGCTCAATAAGCAGTTCAAACCAGCTGATTAGAATGAGCTTGATGGGGCAAAAAGTTAATAAACCAGCTGAGATTCAAAATTTACCAATTATATCTAATCCCAATCCAATTTGATAGCCTAAGGGTACCTTGGAAATTTGCTTAGAATTTGATGAGCAGGGGAGAGAAAAGTCCAAACAGTCAACTTATAGGCTAATTCCAAATAAGCAGATGGGACTCATACCTCAATTTTCTTTTTGATTATGTTTCTCAGACTACTAATCTTTACAAATCAGCTTTCAAAAAGTTTTTTCGAATAAGCAATAAGACCTATAAAATCTCACAAAGTTTTGACCAAAAAAACTAAAGTGCAAAAGTGATTGACAATGTGATGAAACAGATACTTTGACCAAAATGGAATTTGTTTACTAAATTTTGACTGAAATTGTTATATTAATCTAATGTGTGATTGAAATAAACTTAAACTTACACTAACATAACTGCTAATATGATGATGCAAACTACAATACTTAACAGATATGAAATTATGAAGTAATAAAAGTGATTTTGCCTTTTTATGAAGTGAACTCTTGTTTTTATGCTAGACTAATCCTAAATGCAGCCTAAACAACTTAACAAAACAAATCACAACCTCTGAAACAATAGTTATACCAGCAAAACACAATGAACCAAACACTCTTTTAAGTGACTGCTATGAACCTAATACTTCTCAAATCCCATCCAATACAGTCCAAATCTCATCCTAAGTGCTAAATACTATCCAATAACTCCCTATAAACAATGAAACAAAGATCTCAGATATCAAACAATCTCAATACCAAAGCAACACAGATCCAACTTGAATGAATAAAACAGTTACTATCAAAAGATATCAAACTCAAACCTATCAAAAATATTTTAACTAAACAACTAGTATCAAACAATTACCAGACTTAATAAGCAACAACAAGCAATAACAAACAAACAAACACAGATCTAAACTACTTTATACTATTTTTAGAGGAATTTAAAATTTTCAAAGGACTTACAAATCCACCTTAGCCAAACAGAGGTGGTCTCCCACACAGCCTGTCTTTTAGACAGGCTAATTGCTCCTTATTAGTTGTCTATAACTCCAATAAGCTCAGCTTATTATGAATAAGCTCAAATGTTGACTGTCTTTGACTTAGATTTATTTGAGATTTCAATGAAACAATAAGCTCACCAAAGCTATTATTTAGCTGAGATGTGCTTAAGTAATACAATAGTTACTCTAAATTCAACTTGAAATTTAAATTGAAACTATTTTTTTATTTTTTTTTTATTTATTTTTTTTTCTTTTTATTTTTTTATGTTTTCAGGTTTTTATAAATCAAAACAGATTAAAAATAAACAAGAGTGAAAATGAATTATAGTAAACTAAATGATTACCAAAAGAGAATAATAACTGAATTAACAACTAATAAGAGAAAAGAAAAACAGAATTTAAATTGAAACTTAGTGAACTTTTATTAAACTAAAATCTGAGATTACAATACTTTGAAAAGAAAAATACAATTTAAAACTAATTTTAGCAGAGTAACAATACAATAAACCTACACACCAACTACTGTGATGGAGGGGGTATATATAGTTGAGGAGAGAGCCTGCTAGGGTTTGAGGATGCTTCTAGACTGTGTTTCTTTTCTCTTGATCACACCCGTTCATTCCAGCTTCAATCAAACGCGTCAATTTGAACCATTGGATCATGTGAGAGTCATGTATGAATCCTTTGTGTCCTCTCTGATTGGTCCACGTATCCTTGACCCTTCTGTCATTCTCTGTCATACGTCAGAGTTCTTCTAGAACCTCCAATCATAAGGTAATCATTGGTAATTGAGGTTAATTTGTGTACGGTGAAACCTAGGGTTCTAGGAACAGTGAATATTTTCTGGTTAAAATAGATTGGGGGTAAAGTTTGGGGCTGGAATTGTTTTTATTATTATTTTGTTAACCGGGTGGGTAATTGGGTTGACCTGGGTGTTGGGTACGGGTAAGGGTGTTGGTAATAAAAGGGTAAGGTTTGGGCTTTGATTTGTTTGGGCTTGGATTTAGTGGATTAATAGTTGTGGACTAGATCAGATTTTATTACTGGTTATGAGTAGTAAATTTAAGCAAGGACTAATTTTGTAATCATGCAAACCATAAGGACCAAATCTGTAAATCATCCAATGTATTTTCCAAGGGTTTATGTTGTAAATCTTTGAATCATGGAGGACCATTTTGACTTTTCTTCAATAATTCCTTCAAGGGATCAATTTTGTCATTATCTGAAATATAGAGGACTGAAATTGCCAATTCTTCAAAACTTTGCCCAGGGACTAATCTTGCAACTTTATGAATTCTTGAGGACTTTTCATGACATTTTAAGCTTTCTTTTGTCATTTTGCTTCCCCGGCTCCAGCTTTTGACCTTTTTCCAATCTCGTGCTCGTTTTGTCGGTTTTGCTTTGTTTTTGTCCATTTTTCACATATCCGTACCTGCACATACACAAATACAAAAACACACATTCTCTTGGCATATTTGGTTAGTATTTGGTGTATTTGGTCTGATTTAAGCCTAAAAAGGATGTGTGAAAAAGCACACATCAAATATACCCTATATCACTAAAACCTTTCCAAACATAGGGTTTAATCTGAACCCTATGGAACTTGTATTCATACCTTAACTACTAACCTATGACTCTCACTCAACATACATGTTGACTTTTAAGCATGTTATCTTAGGTAATTAGGCACTATAGGAACCCTGGCACGGAGAAGTATTGGACATGAGGACGTCCAAAATAGTTATCATTCATCAGTTTTGTGTCATAAAACGTATCTTAGGGACCTCTCTTTTGGTAAAAGTACGTCTTTTACTATAAAAACTCTGATGAATAAATGAATGATAATACCTTTTTCAAAAACATCTCTTTTCGAGTCTGATGCGTGGGAATCGCACCTTGCTTTACCTCTCGAGGGATCTCGAGAAGCTTACAACCCCCACCAGGCAGTGTACCTGATCGTTGTAGTATAGTATAGTGACAAGTACCGGGGGATTGATCGTTCAGCTTAGGAATAGTGTCGCTAGGATTAGAAAGCCTAATTACTAGTTCTGAAGGTGAGGGATGATTATTTTTGTGTTTTTATATTTTTTAGAAAGCAAATAAAATCTCAGGTTTTGAAAGAGTGGGCGGAATTAGTTGCTATTCAACTAACCCAAAACTAATATGCAAACAAAATAAAATACTGAAAATAAAAATAAGCTAATTATTACAAAGGTTGTGAGCAGTAATTGGAGAAATTGTGTTTACTTAGACTTCACTACTCCCTAGATATCTTTTACACGTTAATTACTTGTTATAATTGTATGGATGACGGATTGTATTCCTTAATACCATTCATGGGGTGGCATACATAACTCCCCAATTCTATGAGCTCTTATCTCCTCCTACACCATGACCCAGCACAACTATAGGGATTGTAAACAGTGGCTCATGCATTAAATACAACCAATAAAGACCTACTACGCCTCGGTTCATGTTTCTTAAGACGTTCAAGCATGTTACCATTTGGAGATCTGCCAGTTTTCTTAAGCCTAACATATAAAATCATTCATCCAAGACAATAATAAACAAGTAATCAACACATAATCAATATCTAGGTTTCATTAGATCTAAGCAAACACAAAAGAGATCTAGCCTAGCATAATTGAATTGAGACAAGAACAAGATATAGACAACCAACACATAGACATATTGATTGAATTAAAAGAACACTTATCTTAATTACAATGCAAGGTATCAAGGGTTTAGAACCCTTGAAAAACCTGTAAAAGTTCCACCAAATTCATCTTTAGGGTTTCACCAAAACTTCTCCCTTTAATGAAAAAACTAGAAAACTATATATAGGAAAATCGAGGTGACGGCGTCAAGAGCAATGGTGTGACGCCGTCATCTCGCCGCCAAATACTTCCTCGGACGGCCTTGATCTACTTATGACGGCCTATGTGACGCCGTCATCAACCACGGTATTTTATTCTTGGGACTTTGACGCCGTCATGCAAACTTTTGACGCCTTCATGACCTACGGATTTTTATTCTTGAGGTTTGACGCCGTCAAGGCATTACTCTTGACGCCGTCATGCACTGTTCTCAGTATGGAAAATAGAGACTTTGCCGTTTTCTTCACTTTTATGCTCCAAAAACGTCCAAAATGCTTCTTTTCCAGAATTCACTCTCCAAGTACCTAAAATCACAAAAGGAACGATTTAGGGAAATATTTGATCAAATAAAGTCGGATTCGGGCTTAAATGACCCCCTAAAAACGGATCATTTTTCGCCTCATCATATACCCTTACACTTGAGATTTGCTTGTCCTCAAGCAAATGCGCTTTTATTCTACTCAAAAGACAAGTTAGGGGTCATTTAACACTAATATAAAAGTAATTACAACAAATAATCGTTCCACTAAAGACCAATAGACAAGCACGGAGGTCATACACTAGCACATCACAAATAGTGTTTAGATACTCACATCTCTCGGGTGTAATAAAGTAATATAACATTATGGAAATGGAAGATATCTCTCACTACCTGTCATAGCAAAATAGATTACCATAGGCTTGGGAAAGGATCAAACCTCCACCACATGGCGTAAGCACCTAGGATAAACTATCAAAGAGGTCTTTTAAAGGGTTGTAACGTTAGGTATAGGGATATGAATTACACGGTTTTGTTGGATAAGGGAAGTTTTACTGGTGGCGAGTTAACAATCTTGGTTAATTACATGTACAATATGGCGTTGCTAAGCCAAGACTAGACTCGACTTAAGCTAATAAATGAAAAATATCAAAAACATAAAATAAACATAGAATGAAAAGGGATGGTAGTCCGTATGTTTTTCTCTTTTTCTTTTTTCTATTTTTTTTTTCTTTTTCTTGATTTTTTCGATTTTTTTTTTTTTTTTTTTTTTTTTTTTTTTTTTTTTTTTTTTTTTTGCATACACTCTTACCCTACCATCCAAAATAATACATCATAGGGAATGGGAATTCCCCTTACACTTGAATCTTTACATACTTTACATTTAACTATTCTAATGACTTGAATTAAGAAAATCAAAACACTTGGAGCACTTTTAAGATTAACGTACATATGGGGGTAATATACGATGTTCTTCCCCATTACTCCATAAAATAAGTACTTACCCATGAGTCCCAATCGTCCCAAAACAATATGTACAAGGATATGACTCGACTTAGCAACCATGTAATCAATTAGAAAGTTAACTTAGGGTTTAACAAATAACAATAATGCACTAAAAATGAGCGCATACACGGAAGGCTAAGGCGATTTGGTTGTACATTTAAGTGGGGTGTAACAAATTCTTCCTTTAAGTAAAATGCTTAAAGTTAGAAACGAAAAGATAGGCTCGGAGGGGTGTACTAGGGGTTTCGTGTACTAAAAATGAGTACAACGCTAAGGGTGTGGGAAAAATTAGTTGACTTAACTAGTCAAGTAATATGACTTAAATGGTCAAGTAATTATGATACGGGTTTAACACAAGGGTGATCCTAATGCCTCTTATCATGTAGTAAATCCTACCACACGAATGTAGTCTCACTAGCGGTTTCGGGATGAATCACTAACACAAGTTCTAGAATCTAAATGCTACCGGTACACTCATAAGCACTAATAATGAATGCTTTTCCTATCAAATCTAAAGGCGAACCTCACATATTTGGGTGGAAAATTTTTCTGAATATACGGTTATGTGCTAGTCATACAATCTCCTATCCATGAGACGCTTGCTATGGCTAAAGTTTCACTCCTAAATGTTGTAAAAAAAATTAAATTTGGCGCTAAAATTACACTAACAAGTATTTCTCATAGTTTTATTACACATCTACTATCAAACAAAACAAACTCAAGCGAAAGTGCATATGTAAGGTATCATCTTTTTACCCTCCCCTTACACTTAAGATGAACATTGTCCTCAATGTTCAAGTAAAGAATGTAAAAGTGAAAAAGTAAAGAGAATGAAATCAAATACTCCCCTGATTCGCTCGGTATGGATTATAGGTTGCCAGGTTAAATCTTCCTCCAAGAAAACGAACCATCAAAGCTTCCCTTCCAGAATATAAATCATCTTCTTGTCATACATAACCTGTAAATCCTGACAAAATAGACAAGACAACCTCGCGTAAAATCGGCGGCATCCTATATAAGTTACTAAATCCTAGAAAACAAAGTAAGATATAATGCTTGTGGAATGAAGTTTGCAGATTTCCTGGAGATTATAAAACTTAATAATTCACAAAAACCATAAGACTCCATTAGAAAAACAAAACCGGTAAAATTTCCAGATTTTTAACTCCTGACGCCGTCAAGAGTAAACTCGTGACGCCGTCAGAATGGACCTGCAGAAATTCTTATGTTAAGTTTCCGGAAAATTTCTGGAAAAATTGGTCCTACTTCCTGGAAAATCCTGCAAAACTTCATTATGACTCAATACAAGCATTTGACTCTAACAAATACGAATATACATGTTCATTTAATATTGTGGAGAATCATGATCGGTTTGTTTCTTAAAAACATATTTGGGGTTTCCCCTTACACTTATCTTTTGCAAAAATACTTTTAGGTTGGAGTTAAGACTAGGCCAAACAACATAGTAAAGTATTTCCACATTTTAATTGTTAGCATTAAAAGTGACGATCATTATTGAGTCGATAAGTATTGTAATAAGTTAACGTTTAATAGTTAGTCATAGTGCTAGTCCAAGTATTTAATGTAAAGCCTTAAAGGCTCAACCCATTAAGGGCCCATTGTAAGCCCATCCATCTCATGTGATGGAAGTATAAAAGGCACACCAAGGCTCATTTGTAAGGTGTGCTTGTGTGTGTAAGTGTGTGTGTTTTTTAATAAAAAGCTCTCTTCATCTTTATATTCTATCTTTAATCTTAACGCCACTTATCTTACATCAAGTCACCATCTTTCCTTCTTCTAGTGCTTATATTGGTGTTAAAGTTGATATATCTAAGGTCCTACAAGTGGTATCAATCGCCTAACAATGATTTAGGAGTGTGTGGAAATCGTTTGTATCAAGTTTTGTGTGTCTAAAGTTGCATTTTTCATATTTAACGTGTACTTTTCTTGCAAAAAGTCTTGATCTTTAAGTATTTTAGTGTTAAAATTGTTGTTTTTCTTGAAGCTTTAGTGATTTTAAGTGTTTTGGGAAAGATTTGATCATTAGAATCAAGTGAAAAAGGAGTTTTTGGGTGAAAAAAATCGTATTTTTGAAGTTTTCTGGTCATCCTACGCGTAACTTGGGTGAATAGTACAAGAAACAGCTGTCTACAGTACTTCCTACGCATAACTTGTGGTCAAAACCCTTTTCCTACGCGTAACTCTGGTCAAAACCCTTTTCTTACGCATAACTTTGGTTTTCTACGCGTTAGATTGAGATCCTACGCTTAACATTGATTTTCTACGCGTAAGTTGAAGTCTACGCATAAATTCTTATGCGTAAGTTTCAGAAATCTACACTTAAGTTTCTTCAAAGGTTCTCTCTTCGTGCTACGGTGACTCAGTACTTCCCTGACTTGGATAAGTTTGTGGAATACTTCGACACGGGATATCTTTCAAGCTTGGACAAGTTTGAGAGATCAAATTGGTTGAAAAAACCTTACGCGTAACTTTTCTTACGCATAAACTCAAAGTTTACGCGTAAAAAATCAAAGCTTACGCATAAACATTTTGTTTACGCATAACCTTAATTTTTACGCATAACCTGAAAGTTTACGCATAACTTTTCTTACGCGTAAGATTTGAAGTTAACCATAAGATTCTAAGTTAAGCGTAAGATTCACTGTTTACGCATAAGATTCAAGGTTTACGCGTAAGTTTTTGACTTTTGACTACAAAACTTCAAACGGCCATAACTTTTGAACCGTAACTCCGTTTTCGACGAATCAGCTGTCAAAACGACCGCGAGACCGAGAAGAAGGACACGTTGAATCATCTAAAGATCATTCATGCCCAGCTTCGAGGCCCAAATCCACTCCGAACGGAAGTTATTGAGGTTTTAAGGTTTTAGATCAAATTTTTCACCATAAAAACTTGCATCAACTTACACTAAACACAACTCCTACTTCGTTGGAACGATCCAAGATCAACTTTATCACACATCAGAACCTAATGGAAATGAAAATGCAAATCAAAGAGAGAGATTCAAAGAAAGTGTTTACAGCGTTCAAGTCATATGTAGAGAAGATCATCAATATTTATGGCTTAGAAGTAAGGTTTCGATGAGGCATTTGAATACTACGTCAGAGACCGATTTCATTATTTCAAAGAAGAACTCATCCAAAACCTGAATCAACTTGAAAAGCTTCTTAATGAAGAAGAACTTCATACGCATAACTGCAAAGAATCTCTTAAAGTCATCCAAACTCAGTTTCAGAGAATATTTAACCCTTAGATAATGAACCAGACAGTGTTTATCGATGCGTTTTATAGAAAATTTTGGGTAAGCTATTCTACCTTCAGAACTCAATGCATAAATCAAATGGATGAACTCGAAAAGATACTTGATGCTGAGGAAGCTGAGTTAAATGAAATTGAGAAGCTGAAACGGCAAAGAGAGCTAATTGAAAGAGAGATGCAGTTAAAGGAAACAGAGGTGATTGAGAAAGAGACAAAGAAAGATTTTCAAACAGAAGAGGAAACGGTCAATGAGGGTGATGCATCAGATGATAGTTTGGTTTTCACGGGAAGTGATTCATCTTCAGAACAGCAGGTTGAAAGCAGCAGTCCTAGCTATGATTCAGATACTGATGGTACACAAAGGAATGAAGCTGTTTGGGACACTGAAGATGATCATATCAGACCTTCATCAGACACAGAGATATTGGCTATGGTACAACATTCACATGCTCATGATAATGTTGACATATTTGTGAATATGTTTGTTCATGATCAGACACATCCTGCGCATCCTGAGTCTGTTAGTGACACTTATGTGGTGCAACAAAATGATAGTAATATCACTTTTGATACTCCAGATATGGATCCTAATAGAGGTGAGCCTGCCCAGGATGGATCTTCTTATGAACAAGATCGTGCCTTATTTGCTTCATTAATCAATAATTTCAAACAAGAACTTGAGAAGTGCAAAAACGACAATCGTGAAGCTAAGCAAGCGAATGTCTTTTTAAACAAAGAGCTTGAGAGATTTAAAGAAATGGAAAAACATTTTGAAAATGCAACAACAAGAAATGCTGAACTTGAAATTGAAATCTCAAACCTTAAATCTCACGCTCAAAAGTTTGAAATGTATGGAGAGTCTGTTAAACCACTTTTAAAAAGAAATGAAGAACTTGAAGTTGGTTATAGAGAAGCTGTTCTTCGTGAAAAACGTTCCATTCAAAATCTGGATGCTCAAATGGTTGTTAACAACAGAAAGGTTCAAGCGCTTTTAAAAGAGAACAATGATTTAAAAAGTGAAAATTCAAAGCTTCAGAAAACCACATCAAATTTTGAGATTGTTAACACAAAACTTGAGAATGAAAACCAAGAGTTTTTGAAACGAACAAACGATCTTGAAAACAAACTTCAAAAATTGGGACAGACTTCTCAGACTATCAACATGCTGCCTACTAAAGATGAGGAGGTTGAGAAACAAACATCTGGGATTGGTTTTGTGAATAATGCTAATGTGGAAAATGGAAAACCGTGTTTTTTAAACAAAGTGAAAAAGCTAACACCTATTTTGTACAACGCTGAAGATATGGGAAAAGAATTGTCAGATGATCTTTTGTTTGAGTCTCAAGATATTTTAAAATCTGAAGAGGAAAAACGTTTGAAAGTAAAACAAACAAAAAACCCACTCTCATACCACGGCTTTGTGTATGGTTGTCTACAATTGACAGATATACCAAAAGAACCTTTCAAAAGAAAAGACACTAATGTGAAGAGATTTTTCAAAGAAGCTCAACTTGCTACCTATGATGCTAAGTTATGGCAAAATAGAGCAAGGAAACAATTTTGTAATCTTAAACATCACATTGAGCAAACATTAAAAGTCATTTGGTTTAAGCAAGAAAACATCACAAACAACGTTTTCTCTAATCCTCTTTCATCAGATGTACGCCTTAACTTAGAAGTCAAAAATATTTTGAAAGATGAGATTGAACCTCGTGTGAAAGATATCAATTTATGTTTTGAGTACTTTGAAAAATATCTTGTAACTGAAATGAGAGAAGATCTAAAGTACGTTCACTCTCTGGAAGACGAATTTGATGAAAAATGCTTAATTCTAGACATTCAAAAAGAATTTTTCACAAATCAAATAAAGTCGTTCAAGTCAGTATCTGTCAGCCATGAGTATGAGAATGTGCATTTTGAACAAACATCTTCTTTGAAATCTGAAAATCTGTGTCTCAAAAAGAAAATCACCGAGCTTTCAAAAGAAGCAACTGATGTCAAAGCAGAATTGTCAAAAAGAACTGCTCACTTTGAGAAACATCTTGCAATACTCGAAGCACAAAGTATCTCTTTCCAACTTAAACTGCAAGAGAAGAATGAGAAAATGTCTTCTGAAAACTCTTTGACATCAGTGCTTAAAGAAAAAGAAAAGATTTTTGAAGAAAAATGTGATGATACCAATATCAAGTTTGATTTTGACGAATTTGATACAAAAAATCTTGAATTGGAACATGCTGTGGCATCATTACAAAAAGAAAATGAGCATTTGAAACAGACTTACAAAAACTTGTTTGATTCAATCAAGCGGTCAAGAGTTCAGAATCAAACTTTAAACAAATCTGACTCTCAGATCACACCAAATCATCTTTTTGAAAAAGAAAAGTCTGTGCTTCAAAAGAAAATTGTTGAATTGGAAAAAACGATTGCACAACAAACCAAGGATTTTGGTGATGCCAAAAATGATTTTTCAATCGAAACAGACAAATATGAAAAATATTTTGCACATCTTGAAAATCAAAATGCTTCTTTGCAAGAAAAACTGGCATCATCAGATAATGTTTCTCTTCAAAAAGATTACAATGATTTGAGAACATCATACAATGCCCTAAAAGCAAAGTTCGATGTTCTCAACCGGTCAAAAGGAAAATCTCAAGTTTCAAACGAGTCTAAACCACAAGTAAGTGTTTCAGAGAAGGTTTACACGGGTGAATCTTACAAACCGTTTTCGAAAAAGATTTCTCAGTTTACAACCTATTCTTTGCAAAAAGGAAGGAAGTTTTCAAAGAGACCTAATTTTTCTGAAACACTTACTCCTCAAACGGTGTCAAATGCAAGTGCTCTAAAAGAACAGAATCAAGTTTTTCAAACTCCATACTCTCGTTTTACTCCGATAAAGCCAGTGTGGAAACCAAAGCAAAGCCGTTCAAAACATTTGAATTATTCATACTCTGAAATGCTTCCGCTACAACAAAGGAATGGCTATACTTTGAAAAATCCCAATTCTGGAAGGTTTCCATTCATCTCAAAAACGAATTTTCGAAATGAAACGCCGAGTTTCAACAATGGATGGAGAACTTCTTATTCAAGTTTTAAAACTCCAAAAGAGACACCGAGTTTCTCAAACAACTTTCAAAAGCAAAAGAGTTTTAAATCACCGTTGATTCCACGAGCTTTATTTCAAAATGAAACACCAGTTTTCAGTCCTCGTTGGAATTCAACTTCTTTGTCTCGGATTGACACAACTTTCAAATGGATTTCAAAATATGGTAAACCCGTTGGCGCCATGCTTAAATGGGTTCCAAAAGTTGTTGTCTAATCCAAAAACATAATGACTTCTTAGTATTTCAGCTAAGGACTCGTTCTTCAAAGAAAGGAAAGTGCTTAAATCAATTCAAAGGTTTTACATATTCTTTGAGCACTTATCCTAAAAACATAATGGCTTATGCACACATAACAGTGTATAACCCGCGATTTTCAAAGAAAGGACCCTGTTGTACATTTCTGTGCGACAATCCTAAAAGATAAGAAGACTTCTCACCAAAAGCTTATCAAAGTCTTCTTAATTTTTTTTTGTTGAGCTAAATTTTGAAAAATGTTTCAAAAGGTTTTCAAAAATTTTCACAAGGTTGCTCAAGATATTACTCCCTCACATCCTTAAATCGCTTAATTTACTCAAAATGTTCTATTTTTGAGGGGGAGTAATAAAAAGACGTTCCAAAAAGATCATGCTTAAAGGAAACTTACACGGAATTTACAAACATCCGTTTCTCCCATATGCTATCCAAAAAGAAAAGGTTTTAATCAATTGGTATCAAAAATACCATGGATATGCTATTTTTGAGGGGGAGAAGACGTGATTAAAATGTGATCAATGTGTTTAAGATTGTGGCTGAATCTCGTGCGAGCTCGACTCAGAAATGACCCAAGAATTGACGAAACAACAAAAGTTAGTAATCGAAAAGACTTATCCTCGACGGGTAATAACATCAAGTTAGTTACTAGAGCTAGTTGTCACCTAAAAGCTGACAATGGAACTCTTTAACTAGCCACGTAAGCGTGTCTCGAAAAGGATTTGTCTTAGTAGAAATGTACCGTTTCGAGAAACTTTCTGTGGATATGACCAGGCCGGGTAATAACTTCAAGCTAGTCTAACTAGTGATGTAAGCGTGTCTCGAATCGGTTGTGTTCATTGAAAGTGAATCAATTCAAAAGTGCAAACTCCTCACGCATGTGCAAATTTCTTAAAAATCCATGAGAACATGTGAAGGGGGAGTCCTTCTAATGAAATGCAAAACTCTCAAAGTATTAACAAAGTATGTTTTATTATTATAAACACTTTGAGAGATTTTCACAAATGGTTTGATGGCAACAATAGGATAGTCATGAAGTTATAAGGTGACTAAGGTTAGGAAAAACCGTCCTATGATCCGCCAGAGCCGGAGGGATCTACCCAAGGACAATTCCAATAGACTAGAATTAGAAGTCCTTAGGTATGATATGAAAAAAGGAGAAAAGAATGAAAGGAGAAAGAAGGGGTTGAAGAATTAAAAAGAAAAGTACAGAAAAGGGTGAAAAGAAATAGCCCTCCAAATGTTCAACAGTAGGGCAGACACCGAGTTCAACTCATATGCTACTGGTTGTTACTAAGGTGACACCGGTATTGAAGACAAGACGTCATGGACCCAGTGACGCATTGCACTTAACCTTCTAGCCACTCAAGTTCTCTCAAAAGAGCTTGTTTCATTCTCACAGGGAACCGATGTAATCTATCGACTTATCTCTTAGAGATGGTTGATATTGAAGCAGGAGACCCCTCCCTAGTCTCCGCATAGGAAACCAAATTATGCACTTATCGAGTCTAGAGCCATGAGATACATTAAAAGATCTCTTAGGATACACATTCCTATGAATACACTTGTGTTCGCCAAAAAGGACACAAGTTGTAAGAGTCTTTATGAGATCTACGGATCTTGCCTTATCTATCATGATGGTTACTATGTTCCATATCGGTCTACAGTTGTGGGGTGATCTCTAGCAACTCACCTGAATCATTGATGTACTTCGGTGGATCTAGTAAGCCCTTTCAAGGGTATCTGATTCAGGAACGGCCTTGGTAAGGGTTAGAAGGAGTCTTCACACTATGCTGTTGACGATCTCTAATTCCGAACCTGTAAGTACCGGTTGATTTATTGCTAACTGTTTTATGCAGGTACTCATAAATGTTCCTTGGAGAAAGACTGTTACCATCACTCAAAGATCCACATGCTCATACCCTGCAAAGCTCTCTTCAAAGATCTAAGCAAAGCAAAGTTCAGAATGTTTCTAAGTCAAAGTCAAATAATCTTCAAACTAAAGAAACAAAGATTAAAGTCAAAGAGAAGAGAACTTCATAAAGATTCAAAGCCAAACAAAGTATGAGCATGTTGGAAAAAACGTAAAGACAACAGAGTAAAGATGTTGATCAAAGGCAAGAAAGATTTCAAAGCATGATTGGAACAAAGAAACTAGCAAAACTATTACACAAGGACTCAAAGTTCAAGAGAACAAGCTTCGAAGATTAAAGATCAAGGTCACAAAAGAGAGATCTCAATGATCACCCTTAGGGGGAGATTGTTAGCATTAGAAGTGTTGATCATTTATGTAATCAAAGGGAGATCTCAATGATCGTCCCTTAGGGGGAGATTGTTAGCATTAAAAGTGACGATCATTATTGAGTCGATAAGTATTGTAATAAGTTAACGTTTAATAGTTAGTCATAGTGCTAGTCCAAGTATTTAATGTAAAGCCTTAAAGGCTCAACCCATTAAGGGCCCATTGTAAGCCCATCCATCTCATGTGATGGAAGTATAAAAGGCACACCAAGGCTCATTTGTAAGGTGTGCTTGTGTGTGTAAGTGTGTGTGTTTTTTAATAAAAAGCTCTCTTCATCTTTATATTCTATCTTTAATCTTAACGCCACTTATCTTACATCAAGTCACCATCTTTCCTTCTTCTAGTGCTTATATTGGTGTTAAAGTTGATATATCTAAGGTCCTACATTAATTGAGAAACATGATCAACCAACAATTAAAAAATAAAGCATGCATACGGAAGCAAATAACAATCAAACAAATAAAATGAAAATCACACAAAACATGGGTTGCCTCCCAAGAAGCACTTGTTTTTGTTCGAGTCACGAGCCTGACTCTACCCTTATTTAATAAAAATAGGGGAGGTTTTCCCTGCACTTAGGATTAAGTGCGGGTGGAAGTAGCGATACATACCCTTAGGGTGGAAATATGCCATGTGAGGAAAGAGTGGTGGATGAATTATATGCTCAAAGGGCTGTGCTCCTATCATCATAACCTTACCTAATTCAATTGGGTTAGTAGGCGGATTAAGATTTTCTCTTAGAAAGGGATCATCTTCTATCAACTTCGAGAGACTCCTAGTTGGGAATCCATCTTGACCTAATAAACCTGGTTTAAACCCATAATGTTTCTTATGATCAATCATGAATGGGCGATGTAAGTATGTAAGGTCATGTTCCACTCCTATATCAGCTTCCTCTCTACAAGGCTTAGAGTCCACTACCTTTATCCTAAGACTACCCGGACTACATGGGTTGATGGGTGGGTCGGCTCCTCTTTTGTCTCCTAGATGTATATCTAAGGATGGAGAGTTGTCTGAAGATTGAGGTTCCGGTTCATCAACACTAGGTAATTCCCTAGAACTAAGAGTAAGGTTATCACTACAAGTATTCAAACCTATATCCTCTAGTGGTGTTTGGTCCAAGGGTTCTACCTCAATTGGGGTTCCTATAGACTCTTCTACTTCTTTCGGGTAAGTCACGGGCGGTGTATGTGCCTCAAATGATGGTAGGACTTGTGAGGTACTTTGTGGGCTTGAATTGTCCACCTCATCCTCCATTATACCTAGATTACCTATGTGTTTGTTTTGTACTATGGCTTTAGGTGACATCCACACAGGTATCCCTGAGTAATCATCCCCAGACAAACTTCCTGTTTGCTCCTTCAAACTTGTTTTTGATTGATTTGTGATGTTGTTTGTTGGGTTGTCTACTCTATAATAATATTGGGCACAGTCTTCTATGGTATCCCATGCTTCTTCAGCACTTAATTCCCTAGGGCCCCCATTGGCAAAATCATCAATGCACATTTGGTCACATCGGTTGACACGATAGTAAAAGGTTTCGGTTAGGGATGCTAAAGAGAAACTATGATGAGGGAATTTTCGAAGTAAAATTTTAAAACGAGTCCATGCATCATATATGGGTTCATCTCGATATTGTTTGAAATTCGAGATGTCAATAGGGTAGAATGGCCTTTTTGGTTGGTGGTATGGTGGATTCGCGTACTCCATAATGGTGAACGAAATAGTCAATGGAAATTACAAACAAACACACAAAGAAAAAGATAGACTAAAGAAATCCTAAAAAAATAAAAATAAAATCTTACTAGAAAGGAGTCTAGCAAGTAGACCTAATAAAAAGAAATTCTAACCTAGACAATAACTATACCCCGCGCTGCGGCGCCAAAAACTTGATGCGTGGGAATCGCACCTTGCTTTACCTCTCGAGGGATCTAGAGAAGCTTACAACCCCCACCAGGCAGTGTACCTGATCGTTGTAGTATAGTATAGTGACAAGTACCGGGGGATTGATCGTTCAGCTTAGGAATAGTGTCGCTAGGATTAGAAAGCCTAATTACTAGTTCTAAAGGTGAGGGATGATTATTTTTGTGTTTTTATATTTTTTAGAAAGCAAATAAAATCTCGGGTTTTGAAAGAGTGTGCGGAATTAGTTGCTATTCAACTAACCCAAAACTAATATGCAAACAAAATAAAATACTGAAAATAAAAATAAGCTAATTATTACAAAGGTTGTGAGCAGTAATTGGAGAAATTGTGTTTACTTAGACTTCACTACTCCCTAGATATCTTTTACACGTTAATTACTTGTTATAATTGTATGGATGACGGATTGTATTCCTTAATACCATTCATGGGGTGGCATACATAACTCCCCAATTCTATGAGCTCTTATCTCCTCCTACACCATGACCCAGCACAACTATAGGGATTGTAAACAGTGGCTCATGCATTAAATACAACCAATAAAGACCTAGTACGCCTCGGTTCATGTTTCTTAAGACGTTCAAGCATGTTACCATTTGGAGATCTGCCAGTTTTCTTAAGCCTAACATATAAAATCATTCATCCAAGACAAGAATAAACAAGTAATCAACACATAATCAATATCTAGGTTTCATTAGATCTAAGCAAACACAAAAGAGATCTAGCCTAGCATAATTGAATTGAGACAAGAACAAGATATAGACAACCAACACATAGACATATTGATTGAATTAAAAGAACACTTATCTCAATTACAATGCAAGGTATCAAGGGTTTGGAACCCTTGAAAAACCTTTAAAAGTTCCACCAAATTCGTCTTTAGGGTTTCACCAAAACTTCTCCCTTTAATGAAAAAACTAGAAAACTATATATAGGAAAATCGAGGTGACGGCGTCAAGAGCAATGGTGTGACGCCGTCATCTCGCCGCCAAATACTTCCTCGGACGGCCTTGATCTACTTATGACGGCCTATGTGACGCCGTCATCAACCACGGTATTTTATTCTTGGGACTTTGACGCCGTCATGCAAACTTTTGACGCCTTCATGACCTACGGATTTTTATTCTTGAGGTTTGACGCCGTCAGGGCATTACTCTTGACGCCGTCATGCACTGTTCTCAGCATGGAAAATAGAGACTTTGCTGTTTTCTTCACTTTTATGCTCCAAAAACGTCCAAAATGGCTTCTTTTCCAGAATTCACTCTCCAAGTACCTAAAATCACAAAAGGAATGATTTAGGGCAATATTTGATCAAATAAAGTCGGATTCGGGCTTAAATGACCCCCAAAAAACGGATCATTTTTCATCTCATCAGAGTCATTTTCTATTATCCTGTCTTTGTTTCCATGAGTAATACCCCAAACACTTAATCCGCTGCGATCAGTGAAAAATGGGGGTGTTACATGTGTCACGTCTATTCAACAGTTGCAAGGTGCTTCTGCAGAAGTTGTACCAATTTAGGAACTTAATAAAATCATGAATGACTGAAAGGGCAATATAGGACGTGGTGGACTTTTGTTGTGGACATATTTCACAATACATGAGGTATTGCAGAACTTACCCACCCGAACACCATGAACTATTACTCTATTACCCCTTCTATTCAAGTTACACATCGTTAAAAGAATATATCCCTTCAATTCATTGTTAAATAAATGCAGACAGTAAAGACTGGAATCCCCATGCTGGTCTATAAGCTATGGCCCGATTATCTTGGTCATAAAAATACGGTTAAAATAAGCTTCTGCTTCTTTGGAAAAGACGGATGATGGTTTCATTGGGGTAATTAATCGTAAGAGTAAGGGGAAGAATGTGGCTGCTCCTTCTCGGCCTATTGGTGGTGTTCAACTTAATAAGCCTAAACCAAAATTTTGGAGACCTGTCTCGAAAAAACAGGTTGCTACAAAGGAGAAAGTCACTAATGAGGCAAGTACGAGTGAAAATATTATTGCTACATCGAACCCATTTGATGCTCTTAATATGGTCGATACTGATGATAATGGTATTCCTTGTGCAACAAAAGTTACACCTAAGGATGGGGTTGAGGTTGGTAGTACGAAGGACACTAAAGTGGCTGAAGAAGTTGCTAGTTCTTCTAAGGGTGGAAATGGAAGTACTACTCCTATTGTTGAGAAAATTGAGAAGATTGAAAAGCTAATTATTGAAGGGAAAGTTACTCTTGTTGTTGATGATGGTAAACCTTTTAAAAAGGTTGATTCTTTAAATAAGATGGGTAACCCATTCTCTAAGGTGGGCAATGTGGTAGTTTCTGACAGCAATGATGATGAAGTTTTTGATGATCACATTGGGACGTTGTATTTTGGAAGTGGAGGTAAAGAGCAAAGTCTTTATGAGCAATGGAAAACGAATGCGGGTGACGGCAACAATTATAATGATGATGATTTTGGCCTCTCTCCGGCACATTTAAAGGCTGCTGGTATTCAAGATTTTTGTCTCAATTAGGTTGTTTTATATTTTCTGCATAAGATTTCTGATGTATCTTATTTTATGCTGGTTTTGGTTTGGTGGTCTTGTTGGTTGTAGTTAGTTGTCATTTATGACCTGGCATAAATGATTTAGTGGTTGTGTCAAGCGATTGCTTGCGGTTAATGTGGTACTTCAGCCACATTCCATTGTTCTTAAACGTTTTTTTAGTAATATATTTTACCGGGTGGATTACCCTTTACCAAAAAAAAGTTGATTTTTCTGATGTGGACGTTTTGAGTCATTCAGCCCGTTTGACATGTTCCCCTTTTTTAGCTAATTTTTTTGATCTAGAACCATTGACGTGTTTGAAATAAAACATGTAAGTGAAATAAACCTATAAGCCTTAGAAAAGCTAATTCATTGTTCATGTCAAATTAATCTCTCCTTTAGTATTTCCTCTGTCTCTGGAATGTTGGGATTGAAGTAGTAATACGTGGCCGGGGTCCCCGGATAGTTGCAGCACTCCCTTGACTGCACGTCCGACTTGAGAATTACTTGTATCTAATGTAAGAGTATTACCGCTGGAACATAAGGGCTACCATACATATACCAGCTGTGTTGTTGGTTTTGTGATGGAACAGCTTACAATTGATAAGTACTTTAGAGTGCTTGGGTAGAGATTAACAGCTTATGCGTTTATTAACGTAGTTAAACACTTTCAGTAAGTTGTTTCATATCAAATCAATTAAGCCAGTTTATATCGGCTCTTTTTATCTATAAGCCAAATGCCATAAAACAACCCATCACCTTTGATTAAGGGTGCTCATCGGGCGAAAACTGGACCGGACCAAGAAAAACTGGACCGGACCGAGACCGAATCCGGCAAAAAACCTAGACCGAGACCGGACTGAATGTGGTCGGTCCGGTCTGGTCTCGGTTCAAATAGGCTAAATGTCCTGTTTTTAAACTGGACCGGACCAGACCGAGCCAGACCGAGACCGAAATTATGAAACTTCCTATACCGAGACCGGACCGAATGTGATCGGTCCGGTCCGTCGGTCGGTCTGATCCATCCGATCTGTTTGCTCACCCCTACCTTTAATAAGAATAAATAAATCCAAACAGCCTCTTTTGCATTGAGTAAGCTTCTTAACTAATCAATCCCAAAAAGAACCCACTAAAATCATATTTTAAAATTGACTACCTAACCTATAAAATATAAATCAAATTTGATTGGACAAAAGTGACCATTTTTAGTTAATCTGTCAAAACTTTAAGGATATTATTCTTATTTTTTATACTTTTTTGGCATGCAGGGAACTATTCAGTAGTCATACTCTATATGCGACTTATTACTTTGTGAGTTGAATGACTTTCTTTTTCACATTTTATACGCTTATGAGATAATATGCTTTTTTATAGGTGGTCATGGAAAATCATGACATGGTAAAAAAAATTTATACTATATGTGGCTCCAGACATACTTAATATGAATGCTGGGATTAAAATCTAGACTATTAAATGGTGTTTATAGTAGGTTCATTATATGGGATACGTCAATAAGATCATGTTTTAGGGCCATTAGCTTTTTAACATGAGCCTTTGTAGTTCTTTTCATATGATACTGAGTTACTGACTATGAGTTATTCGGTTGTTATGTATTCAGGTTGCTCGCCCATTGGGCAGGCTATGCTTTGATACTTTGTTCATGTATACCATTTTGAAACTTTTTCGCCTCTCATATTCGATAACCGTTTATTTCTTTTCGTTATTAATGCATTCAATAAAACATTTGGTATGTTTATAGCTTATTTTTCGTTAGCATAAGTTTTTAATAATATTCATAAGGCTTGCTTACCCATCGGGCGGACTATGCTTTGATACTTTGTTCTGGCGTACCGCTTTGAAACATTTTTTCTCTCATATTATATAACCTTTTATTTCTTTTCGTTCTTAATGCATTAAATAAAAAATAAAAAATTGGTATGTTTTATTTTTCGTTAACTTATTTTTTTCAATAATATTCACAAGTCTGCTGCTACCTTGAAAACCACATATGTTTTAAAATATAATTTTACTATATTAATAATATTTAACTTATTTCAGGTTTGTAAAAAAATATGTTAAATATTAGAACAAAAATTAACATCTATATTCATTTAAAGGGAAAAAGTCCCAATTGTCCTAAATGATAAAAGTCTAAAAATTTCATTCACTTTAAAAAATAAAAATATAACAACTTTTATGCAAAACTATAAAATATGCCTACAATTATTTACCAACCTTCTTTCACTATAGAAAAATTCGCAAACGATATTCATTTTGAAAGCTAGTATATATATATATATATATATATATAAATATATATATATATATACACTATCTAATATAATAAGCTTTTTTACAAGTCCTTTAAGCACCCCGCATTAAAAATTCGTTTAATGCTGTGATGTGGATTGCCTTATTTAGCGAGAATGTACACCTCTTTTATGCACCAACTTTTTACAATATTTCCGGTCAAAGACATTCATTTACGGTCAACCTATTAAACACCACGTATTAAAATGCTCCTTTGACTCCCTATTTTAGGCAAAGTGATTAAATGGTCAGTCAATAGGTTTTGTGAATCTATTTTTGCAAAGTAGTAAAGGGCATCATAAATCTCCTTTGAATAAAACCGTCCTCCTTAACACCTTATACGCACCTCTTCAATCTTCCACCATCCGATTCTTGCTCCCTAAGTTTGTTATTATAAGAAATCATACACAAAAATCTTTCCATAAATCAATTAAACCGGATTTGAGGATGAAAATCAACCATTCACTTGCTCCGTACGTTTCGGTTTCAATTATTTTTGTAAACTCATTGATAGAGATGTTGATTTGCCAGCCCAATTTGAGTTGGTTATTCTTCAAAAATCTGTAAGTTATCACTGTTTTTTTCATTCTCCTTTAAATTTTGTTTAGATTTCGTAAGGATTTAGACTATGAATTCCTTATAATGTTAAAAAAATTACATTTGTTTGTTTCATACGTTCTTTTTGGGTTGTTTAATTATAATATTTGAATAATTTATTAAAGACCTAATTTAATTCGAATCATTGTAATTTTTTTTAAACCCTAATAATGTTATTATCTCGGGATAATTGGGGAAAATTGATATTATAATGTTGTAATAGTAAGAACAATTAGGAAAATACTTTCCTAATTTTTTTTGTTAACACTTTCCTAAATGTTAGTAGTTTTCTGCCTATATAATTTAACTGAGTTTTCCTTTCTTTACCACAATAACCTTTCGAATTATCACTTTCAACAAGCACAACCATCATGGCTACATATGTTTCAGGGTTTATTAATGACTTATCGGCAGTTAAAGACAACATTAAACTGCGAGTGCGAATAGTAAGAAGTTGGATGCAGGATGTCTATGGAAAACAAGGAGTGAAAAATATGGAATTGGTGATTATGGACGAACAAGTAAGTTTATTGTTTTAACATGAACACTTAATCATAAACTCCGTTATTAATTTATTTGTTTCTTATATTCGATTTGAACAGGGCACTAAGATGCAGGCGACTATGCGTATGGCATTGGTCAATGGCTTTAAGCAAAAGCTACCAGAGGGAAGTGCTGTTACACTGTCTCGAAACAGTCTTGGGGAGATTCAGCCCAAATATCGAATGGTCAACAAGCCACTTTGCTTGAGTTTTTTATCTAACAAAATAATTGAACCATGTCCTGATTTTACCGGTTCTGTTTATGGTTTTGATATTAGACCATTCAAAACAATAACCGATCTGCAGCAGGAACAAGACGGCCAATTTGGTACGTAATATTGTCGCATTTTTTCATTTACGATACTCTATCAGTATAAATGTACACCATTATATAAACAGTCACACATTGCTTTGTATTCAAAATTTTGTAGATGTAATTGGACATGTGGTTGTCTGTGACGATTTAGACAACTACGATAAGAATAGTAGATCAGGCAAGAAGAAGCCGTTGACCTTTGCTGATGCCGAGTGAGTATCCTAAACTGATTCGTGTTTCTATGTACGATAATAAACTTTATATTTGTATTATGTTCTGCTTCTTATTTTTTAAGTCTTTGCAGTGGTAACGAACTCAGATGCACTTTGTAGGGTGCATATGCACAGCAGTTTCAAGATTTTTTCGATGCTTGCCCCAACGGTGGTAAAATCATGTTAATTCTTCAATTGTGCATGATGAAGATCTGGGACAGTATATCTAATTCATTTTACATTTGACACTTTCCTATATATTAGACTCCGTTAATCTTATTCAATATTGTTTATAAATAGGTAAAATGGGAGTTCAAAATGGCTATAATGGTACAAGGCTTTTTCTTTTCAACGGCCACGAAAGCATTCCCAAAGAAGAATTTATGGATGTGGAGTTTTATAGGCTAAGGTCTACTCATAGTTTAACAGATTATATGTTTCTTTGAATGCCATACATCTGTTTTGATGTTCAAATACTTACTTTTTTTTTATTATTTCCAGGCTGTTTGCTGACAAGGATGACGCAAAAAGTGAAAATACGGCTTCCCATATTTCTACTCAGTCCAAGCATTCAACTAGATAGGAATTTCTGACCAAATGCAAGTCAAAAATATTGTTGAGCTGCTTGATGTTGATCAGGTTACACTTTCTACCTATACACAACTTTATAAAATATTGCATATCCTTTGATAACCTAAACATCAGTTTACGTCATTTTCAGGGTAAGGCAAGCGTAATTGTTGGAACAATTATTGCTATTCACGAAGAGGAGGGCTGGTGGTACCTCGGTTGCCGCAAGTGCAACAAAAAAGTGATTAAAGAATCTCAGTTTGTAGACCTCGAGGCCGAAACCAAACCCAAGTTTGGATATCAGCAAACACCTGATCAATGGACATGCACCAAATGTAATAAGACCGTTATCGGGATAAAAACAGAGTAAGTGCTTTATCATTGTATCTTTATAAGAGAGATATTAATACGACAGTTTGTTGAAACCATCACCTTACGAATTTTGTGCCTTTGGTTGTTGTTTTAGATTTCGTCTTCAGATTAGAGTCCAGGATGAGTCAGGCACGATATCCCTGTCGCTCTTTAACGATGAGGTACAAGCGATGGTTGGTAGGTCTGCTTACCAGCTCTGCAACAAATATGGGTGCAAGGTAATCCAAATTTTATAATATTTTAAAATTGTCAACTTTCTGGTCGATACAAGATGATGACGACCGTACATGCCTTATTGGTTACATGTAGAATGCGGAATATCAAGACTTCCCAAAAGAGATCACCAACTTGGTTGGAAAGAAGTACGCTTTTAAGGTGTCCATCGACGAGGTCAATGCCAAAGAGATGTTGTCTGTGTTCATTGTGCTCCGTATCACAGACGATGCTGAGATTTTGGACTCTATTGTTGCCATTGCAACTCCGTTGAAGGTAATGATTCTCCTGCATTGTTACTATAACGCGTACTCTATTATTCAACATGATGTTCAGTCTTTAATAGTTAACTGTTAAATAGGATGCCGAGGTGACAATTTCTGGAGTGCCTAAAGTAACTCCGTTGGTAAGTGCATTCTATTTTTTTTATACATTCATGTTTTTCTTATGAGTAACTCATACTTAATATGTTTTGATGTTTGTTTTGATATCCAGGATCTGGAATCTCAAACTGACGAAAATACTACGCCCGTTGAGAAGCAAAAGAGTTCTAAACGTGCATCCGATGTGGAGCATGAAAGTGATGGTTCAAGCATGAAAATACAGATTCTCGATATTAATTTGGAGAAAGCCGCTAAGTGAACATCGATCAGTCCCAATAAATAAATGCAACTATTTTGCATTTACACACATTTATTTTAAACTGTTTCCATTTTGAATATGCATTTTTGCATCTTTTAGACAATATCTTGCTAATGACCTGCTATTATTTGTTTATGTTTTATATTGTTTTTTGATATGGGGAGTCCCATTCATGGTTTATGAAACTTTAAACAATATGGATTTTTATGTCTATGCTTTTTGGTCGATGCTTTGTGTAACTTTTGCAAATGCAGGTTACAATTCTATTTTTATATATACAATGCATGCATTTGTTTTCTTCTTTTCATTTTTCAGAAATTCGGTTGCATCATTTGTCCAAGGTTGAAGAATGATCAAATTGAAGGACTGCATCTCCCCCAGTGCATACCTTTTAGTTTTATAAATAGTTTTTTTTTATAAATGTTGTTTGCAAACAAGAATCATTACATTTGTAAATAGTTTTTTTTTGTATAAATGTATAATTAGCTTGCAGTTACAATATTTTGTGTACTCATGTTATACTAATACTTATTTTAAATACAACATATAAAGTTTATTATCTGATTTGTCTTTCAAACAATCCAACACGACTTGCAACTTAAATTGCTTTAAATGCCAAATCTTTAATATCCTCCATCTTTATGAAAATTGTAACAATCAAATAATTGTCTAAAATATTTCTAACCCTTTGATGTTTTTATATCCTTTCTAAATTTATAATATTTGCAAATCGTCATTCAATTTAAATGCATAAACAATCATATAATCCCATAAAATGATACCTCTTTAATGTTTTAAAATCCTTTCTAAAATTATATTACTTTGTGTATGCTATAAATAAATTCAACATCACATATTCATCACTACACTACAATGCCTCTGCGATTCAACAATGGTAATCGTAGGTTTAAGGGTTTCAAGTAAGTTATACAGTTTTGCTTCTTTATTTCAAATGCAATTATTTCATGTCATCTAATTGTGTAATTTTTCTTTATAACAGTGGTCGTTGTGTCGCTCCTCCTACCATTGACATATGCATTCATCATGGTGGTAGAGTTGTAACTTCGAATTTACTTTATTATTATTGGGGCAGTGATAAACTTATGATATGCAATGTTTCAACATACAATTTAACCTTCGCCACAATTAGACGATTAGTTGCCCAGCATCTAAGTCACTACACTGATGTGTTTGCCTACTACTTGCGTGTTCCGAATGTCCCAATCGAAGAACAAGATAGTCTTCATAAGATAGAACATGATTTCTGTAACACCCCGCCTTATAGACCACAATATTGTCCGCTTTGCCCGAAGGCTCACGGCTTTGTTCTTGTGGCCCTCATGTGAAGACTTCCCGGCAGGTCACCCAAGCCAGTACTACTCTCACATGAGCACGCTTAACCGTATGGCCGATTAACCGTTCCACCACAAAACGCGTTGTGTCATATAAGGCGAATGTTAACATGTATGTCCCAGCATCACTCCAAGTCACAGCCAATGTGGGATTTGACTGGGGTATTACATTCACCCCCCGTAGGGACTCATCGTCCCCGATGAAGTTTGCCCCACATCCCGAACGGCTTGGAGTGGCTCTGATACCATCTGTAACACCCCGCCTTATAGACCACAATATTGTCCGCTTTGCCTGAAGGCTCACGGCTTTGTTCTTGTGGCCCTCATGTGAAGACTTCCCGGCAGGTCACCCAAGCCAGTACTACTCTCACATGAGCACGCTTAACCGTATGGCCGATTAACCGTTCCACCACAACACGCGTTGTGTCATATAAGGCGAATGTTAACATATATGTCTCAGCATCACTCCAAGTCACAGCCAATGTGGAATTTGACTGGGGTATTACAATTTCTATGTCGACGCGTGGCTATCCGATATTCAAGTTGGTCATGCATTGGATATCTACTTGGCTCATCGACGCTATCCCACCCTCATTGACCCAAATCATTAAAGGTGGCTCAAACGAAGATGGGAAAGAAACGGAATGATAAGTGGACATGTCGAGGCCAATTGAAGGGCTGCTTTGAGATCAATTCGATTATTAAAATCATGAATTATGCAAAAATATACCAATTGAATCAATTTAGCCCATAAGAATCCGTGTCTACGTACATTTTTTCTCAATGTTAAAGCACATTTGATAAATTTACCTTTTACAAGCATGCTTGACTATGAAACTTCGTCTTTTATTATTTTATTTCTAAATTTGCCGAAACTTAAATAAACTACTTTGATTTAATGAAATTTTCCAAAATCTAACAAACAGATGTTTTTAATAAAGCTTATTTATACAAAGCCCATATTAAACCTTATTTCTAAATGTTTTTAAATAGACTTATAATTACATAGACCCCATATTAAATAAGCCCATGCCACTAGTCTAAGTAAGCCCATTTCCATGCATCCCTTAAAACCTTAAATTACAATGGCCCAAAAAAAAAGTGTTTAAATAAAAACACCTTGGCGATTCATGAAAATAAACATATTAAAAATATAACTACAAAGCATATGCAGTTACCATTTCTGCATTTGTCATTCATAATATATCATAAATACTTAACCATCTATTGTTCATTGCCATAAGGTTGGGCATTTCCACAGTTTTCTGCTTCTATGAAGCACATAACACAAAACGCAAAACATAAAGTCGATATTCCAAGTACATGTAGTGAAACATGTCTAAACATGACAGCTTAATACATGAAACAAAGACACAAAGTTTGGTGCATCATGAGGTAGAGTCTTAACACATATCAAAGAGTGGAATCATAATTTGCTTACTGGAATGCACTAAAGCTCGCACATCTGGAATTTTTTGAACAAGCTTGAAACGTACCATTTTGTTATGTTCCCAATTACACGCTTCAACAATATTCTTCCATCTGCAATTTATCGTCACTTGGTTCTTGCTGTTTGGCATGTCACTGTGTTTTTCGAGATCAACATCCACATAGAACTCCTCTTCTCTGTATCATAAAAGTGTGTTATGGTACTTCCACATCTTATGTTTCTTCACAAACTTAAAGTGTATGTTCTACATTAATACAAGGTCAGATTGTCAAGTAAAAAAATAAACTTTATATGCTTTTTCAATATATAGTAAATAGAGTAAATATCTCCACATATATTTAGAAAAAAATGGTCCAAAATATCATCTAAGTTATACAAGTGAACAAAAAAGAACATATTTCAAGCTTTACCGTTTATTTTACTCTATAATAGCAAATCTCTAATAAAAGACTATCAAGTGAAAACATAAAATTAATCGGTAGACGGCCCAATAAATATGTTCAGTTACTGATCATCTTCATACGACACTAAACGCAACATTCTAAATATGCTCATCTATTGAGCTATATAGGCACAATCGATTCAGGGCATAATTAGTACATGAAAATCTTAATGGACTACTTACCAAACGCCCTCTTTCGGTGACATAGGCCAAAATTGGAGCGTAAAAACAATCTTTCTCATTATCGTGTTGTGTGTGGCCTTCTCATTCGCACCTGTGTTCGATTCTCTTTTCTACATTTCAAGGAAACAAATAAAAATTAAAATAATCATATTCATAGCTTTTTATTTCACACAAATAAGTATCTATACTTAATAAGAATATTTTAGGCAACATACCTTTAGTATTTACTGGGCTTTTCACAAATGGTTTATATCATTGAGAACCATACGTTTAACCACCTCATGACGCATCCCCAACCCATTCTCATCAAATGGCATTAATGAAAGAGAATTGTTTAGTAGGTTAGTAAAAACCATTCTGGTGCCAGGAACCATGTTTTCAACTTCAGTTAGTTGTTGCCATCCCTGTCGTTCGAACACATGCACATTATATGTAACTTCTTACACTATCTCAATCTTAAGACGAGTGACAGTTGCTACCTCGATGCCACCCACAAGAACACATAATTGAGGATTGTCGGAGTTTAACAAGAAACCGCAAAGAATGACCTGGGTAACAGTTATTTTTAAAAAATAATTTGTCAGCAAACAGTTTGGTTATAATAAGATTTTGAATTAATTTATACTATGTAATGATTATAAGTTAGGAATTACCGGCCTTTCTTCAACCTGTTCCAAAGTAATCATGCATCTCCGCTGTCTATAACCTACAGCTGCCAGGTTTTTATCCATTGCATTCGTAGCCGGCATTGTTGTACGTCGTGACATAGTACAAGTCATGTTCTTCATGAATAAAATGCAACATGGCTATGTTTCGGTAATTGTTGTCATCTAAAAAGTGTTTCCACTCATTTGAATACAACTTCAGATTACCACCAACCATTTTCGAATAGACCTTATGTTTTGTTCCCAAGTTGTGGATTAAATATATCCACCGGTTCTGCGGGTACCATCTTTCCTTAAAGAACGTTGGAAGCATCTGTAATTGAAAATCGTAGTTCGTATATAAATTTTAAGTTACATGAATAAAGTTATAAGGTATGTACGTATTCCAAAAATAAAATATCTATTGTGTTCCGATGTTTCTTTTGTTTGGCTCGACCAAAAATTGAATGGCCATTCTATTTAGTCTGTTAGAACATCGTTTACATTGTCAATATATTATCACGTTCAAAACTGAATAATCCAACAAAATCAGCAAGGGTAAAAACATCTCCTATTTTCGTAACCTACTTATATTTACAAAATCAACCTAAATGAATCAATACGCTCATAATTCACCATTCTTACTCTTAACTAATAAACTATCATTATGATCAATTACTTTGAATACATGTTTAACACTTAATCACTTGATTACTGTTAACTTATCATAAAACTTTTACCTAAACATAAAGTCATAAATAGATTCAATCTAATAGCCATATTGAAGCAGAAAGTAAACAAACGCCATAATAGATTCACCCGACTTATAGACCCTAAAATTTAGGCGATTAATCACATGCAAGTACTTTTTAGAGACTTATATCCGAACCTACTTATATTTACAAAATCAACCTAAATTTATCAATATGCTTATAATTCACCATTCTTACTTTTAACTAATAAACTATCATTATGATCAATTACTTTGAATACATGTTTAACACCTAATCACTTGATCAATGCTAACTAATCATAAAACTTTTACCTAAACATAAAGTCATAAATAGATTCAATCTAACAGGCATATTGAAGCAGAAAGTAAACAAACGCCATAATAGATTCACCCGACTTATAGACCCTAAAATTTAGGCGATTAATCACATGCAAGTACTTTTTAGAGACTTATATCCGAACCTACTTATATTTAAAAAATCAACCTAAATTTATCAATAAGCTAAACCTTCACTATTTTAACTTTTAACTAATAAACTATGTTTATCATCAATTACTTTGAATACATGTATAACACATAATCACGTGATCATTCTTAACTTATGACAAACATTTTTGCCTAAACGTAATCTCATAATGTAGAAGATAAGAAATCTATACTATTTGTTATACTCTATTAATCAAACTCCAATATATTCAATGTAACAGCAATCTTGAAGCAAAAACAAACCAAACGGCAACATGGTGTAGATCAGCCTATACAACCTAAATAATAGGCGATTCATCACATGCAAGTACTTTTACAGAGTTTTATACTCACTCAGTATTGGTTATCACATTCCTTCCAATCCTTATCGTAAACAATTACTTATCTCAAATATATGAATCACACAACAAAAAGAAAAATTTACCTTTTGATGTGACAGTTACGGTTGAAGGAAGAAGATCAAGAAGGTGAGTAAGATTTTTTTTTGGATAGTATCAAACCTCTTTAAATGTGATAATCAAATTATATGCGAAGTATTACCGAGTGGTAAGTTTGTCAATTTTTTAATGATTATAGAAGGTATAACAAGTTAAGTATCCTCATATTATATTATATTATATGTTTTACTTATATGAAAAAATAAAATACCGGTTGATGCATAAAGTGTTTTTGTAAACAAAATATGTCCATCCTTTGATTTTTACATGAAAACCTTTTTGTCACAAAAAAGAAAAAGATTTGTTTCATATAACCCCAAAAAAATTATATGTAATCTACAAATAAAATACAATATTCTATAAATACATGCCTAATATATAGACCTTCATTTCCTATAAATCCAAGCATATATTCGTTCCACACATTTATTGAGATGTTAGTTCTTTTTTGTCAAACTATGGTGAATAGCAATGATTCATCAAAGGTAGAATACTTTTTTTTTTTAAATTCATTTGTAACAAGAGTTTATACTATATTTATACGTATGTACTTTTTTTTGGTTTCTTTCGATGTAGACAAGCAAAGAACAAGAAAATGATAAAGCATTAGATTCTGGAGATGTGCCCGGTAAAGATATACCGGTGATTGAGATATCGGATGATGACGTGGTAAGAATTAAACTTATATATTGCCGCGAAAAGTTATCCTCATATATTTGTTTTCATAAGTAATGTACACTTTAATATAGATTTAATTTATTTTTAAATTGTGCAAGCTAAACCCGTCTCTCAGAAAAGCGGAAGATTGACTAAAGATGGAAAAGTTGTAAACAACGATGTTGTTAATATTAGCTCTTCTGACGATGTAAATGCATAAGCATTCTAACCAAAAAAAAAAAGTAATATTGTCTTATGATAAAATTCAAAACAGTTATATAGAGATATTAATTGACCATCATATATTATTTTTCTACATTGCTATAGTTTGGTGTTATTGTTATTATTATTATTATTATTATTATTATTATTATAATTACTATTATATATATATATATATATATATATATATATATATATATATATATATATATATATATTAATGATAAACCATCACTTTATTAGAACCATAAAAATTTACATGGTGTTGTTATTATTAATATTATTGTTGTTGTTGTTGTTATTATTATTATTATTATTATTATTAATAAAATTTATTATTGATTCATAGAATTTTACATAAAGTTGGATGGGAGTCTAGACACAAGTTGGGCTCCCAACACTTTCTGTATACAAAAACTTATTCTATGAAAAATAAAAATACAACTCTTAGCATTATTTGAGTGGCTACTGGCAATATACTTAATACGGGAAAGTGTGTCCAAAACTTGTCATTATTATTATTATTATTATTATTATTATTATTATTATTATTATTATTATTATTATTATTATTATTATTATTATTTTAACAAAGGGTCAACTTGGAAAAGGTATATATATACAACTTCTTACTATTAATGTTATGTTTGTCTACTTTTTTACATAGGACCATGATGAGGATTCGCCTCTCACTTTCCGTCACTCGAACAAGAAACCAAGAACGTCGTCATCCAATCAACATTCCTTTGCTTTGATTGAAGAAGAAACGGATGATGACATTGAAGTAGATAATGCTATTAACATTAGCGATACCATAGAAGAAGGTACGGATGAGGAGGATGGCATTGGTTTAGAGGACCTTGAAAGTGACGACTCTTCGGATGACGCTGATGATGGAGATGACTTAGCCGACTTCATCGACGATGAAGATGCACCGACTGATGATGATGATACTGATGACGACAACGACGATTTTTGATAATGAAAACATCAAACCTTGTACGTGGTCAGCCTTTTTTTCTAAATAATGACATTATTTGCACGATTTTAATTTTATACTATTTCCAAATTTTATTTATGTTTTTTCTTAAATTTTCTGACACAAATTTGGTATTTTATTTTGTTTATTTTATTTAATATATTTGCATTACATCATTTTTGCATTTCATTGACTTTCTATGCATATATTTTCTTACTCACTTTTATAGTATAGATTTTACATGTATAACCGTATTTAACATATTGCTTATAATCATGGACCATATGTGTAAATATTGTAACAAAAAAAGTAAAAAAAACCCTAATTCGTATAACAATCATCTACACTTAATAACTATATATATACACATCATCTACTTATACCTTCTTATACCAACAACATCCTACATTTTATACATGGCATCATCAAACCCTAAAAACATTAAAGATACAAAGTCACATGCTTATGACAATAACTACAAATCCGATGATGCAACCTTTGTTGCTCCAAAACCCGAGCCCAAACCAAACAGTCAACATGGAGTTCGTGCTGAACAACCAGATTCTAAAGTGGACGCAGCATTGAGGTTTCTTAAATCAGTCTTTGAAGACGGTGATTCTTCTATGAATAAAAAAGGTCATTTTCATATATTTCTCAATGTTTTTTTAATGTCACAGATGAACTTGATGTTAACATTCTGCTTGACTGGCTTAAACTCAATGTAGGTGATCATGATGAGTGTCAAAAGGTTTTAAAATGTGTAACGTCGAAGCTTCTAAAGGCAAATGGATTGATCAACGAATTACGGGCAATGGGTCATGAGTTAACAGATGACTACGTTGTGGATTTAAACTTCTTCAGTGAATATTGAACTTCCAACATCTCATTATCTTTCAACTTAATTATCTACTTTTAATATGTTTTCATAAAAAGATGTCTATGTAGTAGTTTACTGTAATAGAGTTACGCATAGGCTTCCCTTGAATAAATATTGATTACTGAAGTTTGGATAAATATTTCACATACAATATTCAGTTACGTTTCGCAATTTATTTCCTTTAATGTCATTGAATGTAAATAAACCTTATTAATATAGAATGATGTGTTTCGGTTACAAAGATTTTATTACATCATTCATTCAACCAAATAATTTGACTTTACAAAAATACAGAAATGTTACTTTATCAACAAAATCAATTACAAATCTTTTTATTCAAAACTAATTATTCTTGCAATTATACATTCATTATAACTGTGCTTTGTAATTCGAATTTGATTAACACAAACTCATAATCACACAAACCTAAATTACATGCTACTCTAAAACTTCCATCCTAACCATGGCAGAAAACAAACAACTAGATGCAAGGAAACGTAAAAATTCAGACTTGGCTGGTCAAAACTCTCAAACTTCGAATCAGCAAAGTGTTCCTTTAACACATATACCCACGCCTCAATATTCAAACCCACGAGCTCCGTTGTAAGATCTACTCACACCACCTCCAAGCAAAAGAGTTTCTTTGGCCGAGATTCTCACATGTAAGTTTCTATATGTATAAAAAACAACATGATATAACTTGGTTACATGATCTATAATTTAGTATGTTTGTATGCATTAGATGATCCACTAAAGGAAAACGTCCCTTCATTTTCGTTATCAAATACCTCTTCAGCACAGCCGTCAAATAATGCAGGTTTGAAACAATTTGATACATTTATTTTCGTGGTCGTATGTCTTGATTTATACACCTTACAAAGTGCTAATACAATTAACTAGCTAATCATGATTTTGTTTCAAATTATAGGTTCATCTATGCATTTTACACACAAGCAAAGAAGACCTTATAGTAGACTACCGCTTCAAGACGTTACTAACCGTGAGTTACTTCTTCACTGACAACATACAAAACTACTTATTGCTCATCTTCTTATCGTTTATGTTTCCTACTCAACCAATTATAATTCACCTATATTACTTATGTGATTTCAGGATTAAATTTTCAAACAACAAACAACTTATTTCCCTTAAATTCTCACGTCCCGCTTGCAACTCAGTTATCACCGTTGACTCCAGCTGCTGCTACAGATGTTAGGCGAACTACAACTTCAATTTTTCAATCACAATTAGGTTATATATCTATTCTTTGTAGTATGCTCCATGTAATTTTCAAATACACTTTTGTCTTGCCTTTTTAACAAATAGAGTATCCTAACATCGTGTTTTTGTTATATTATATTACGAATAAATTCTATACTTCTTCAAAATGCACACCAGCGAACAAATGTTTCCACAAAATATACAGGTCGTATGTCGTATACGCCACTCCAACAAACGAATATTCTCACAAGTTCTTCCGCCACAGGTCTTAAAAGAACTCCAACTTCAGGAATTTCAATAGGTTAGAATAGCTATATACCTGTGTTATACCTCACATACACGTAATATTTGTAGCTTCTCCGTACCACAATATGCTTTGCGTGTTCAAAATCTCAAAATGATGTTCTTTGCAACACCGTTGGCAATGCTAATCGTAGATCAAGTACGCGTATTTCTATGGCAAGCAGTGATCATCAACCATCTACTGTGGCTTCAACGCGAAAAAGACAAAATCCTTGCACGCTTTTTCAACCGGTATTTTTAAAACTCTCCTTTACTATTTGAAAGTTTTCCATCAAATTTATTCTATATCTTTGTTACTTAAAATTATTTCTAAACGACCATATATGTCTAACAACATCATTTACACATAAATTTGGTAGGTCCTTTTTCACTTATGGCGAACCAACCAGAAACCGTTAGAATAAGTCCTTCCTGCAATGTGTTCATGAGAACGCCAGCTTCTCGAAACTCAACTGGTAAGAAACATATACATTTGTCTTATAGTATACTCTTTGTAAAAATGAGAGTATTTTCTAACTTCGTTAATTAAATTATTTATAGTATCAACAACGCCCCTTGCTTCGAACACGAGTAACACTGTTAATCGTGGTAGAACCACGTCTAATGCTTTGCAAACAAGCGATGATCAAGTTACACCAGTTGCCGCCACACGTACACAACAATCTCCTATGACTAATGTTTCAAACGGTAAGAGACCAGCTTTACGGTCTCAAACGCTGTCTAAGAGACCAGCTTTACGGTCTCAAACGCTGGTTAGATTTAATCTTAATGTTGATGGTGGGGATGTTATAAAAGAAAATGACAAGTACGTTGGTGTATCTGAAGGTAATTCCTTTAACACATATACCAACACCTCATGCAAAAAAGTTATTATGAATTCCACATTAACGGTTAGTAATAACGTTACTAAATTTGCAGAGTACTTTGATCATGGTGATCCGACGTTTGAGTGCACAGAATGTCATGCTTTGGTATGGGAGGTATTGACATAAATAATGCCTAAAAACATTATGAGAAAATTGCAAAAATCGTCCTTGTGGTTTGGCCAAATTGCACGTTTCGTCCTTACTGTTCATTAATTGCAAAAATGGTCCGGATTTGGCACTGTTTCATTCACTTTTGGTCCTTCGTCCTTGCAACCACAAGGACGAAACGTGCAATTTGGCCAAACCACAAGGACGATTTTTGCAATGCCGAAGGACCAAAAGTGAATGAAACAGTGCCAAATCCGGACCATTTTTGCAATTAATGAACAGTAAGGACGAAACATGCAATTTGGCCAAACCACAAGGACGATTTTTGCAATTTTCTCAAACATTATTAACATATTATCAATATCTCTATGTTTTGATAATTACAAAACATAAACCCATTGAACTAGAATTTATGACGTAAACAAATATTTAGTGATTAATATTCTCTTTACATCCAAATCACTTAAGGTATGAATAAACAAAGTGTTTATTGGAATCTATGATCAAAGGAAAAATTTTCTAAATCACTAGAACTTTTATAAAATGTCGTAAAAACTTAATATCTTTTATAAAACATTTTTGGAATTAAAAGAATATGTTTAAATCACTATAAATATATGATTTCAAATTTCCAACCAAAAATGGAAAATTTTATCCAGAAAAACCTTCCCCACAAGAGGACAAACTACTCCAACGTTCTGGAGGGGGCAGCCCCCTTAATTCATAAGGCGGCCCCCTTAATTATTAAGGGGACCGGCCCCTAATTAAGGGGATCGGCCACGCTCCAGAACAGTAGTTTGTTCCCCTATAAATACTAGTTCATTCCACAGAATTTTCTCACCTTTTGCACTCCTAAACTTTCTGTTCTAGATCTCCATTATTTCATAAATCTTTGTTTCAAAGTGATCCAAACGTCATCCTCTCAAGTGCAAGAGAAGAATACTTCTATCCTTCAAGACAAGAAGTATTACAACTTGTTGTGACCTCCACATCCAAGTTGTTAGAGCATCATAAATAGTATCTATCTCTTTGTATAATTAGTTGTGAATATTTGATAGTTGATAGTTTAGCTAGGTATATAGATAGTGTGATTGGTTAGTAGTTTGTTGTGAAGGAGAAGAGTTAGGAAGTAGCTTGTAGTGAAGGAGATTGGTGTGAAGTAAATAGGTGTGAAGTAAAAAGTAGTGAAGGAGATTGGTGTGAAGTAGATAGATGTGAAGTAGAAAGTTGTGAAATAGATTGGTGTGAAGATTGATTGGTGTGAAGAGGTTGTGTAGAAGTCGTGATTAAGTTGTGACGAAGTTGTGGTGTGTACATTGGTGTGTAAGGTTTTCTCCGCCATAAGGGAGCTTGTTGACTTAGTGAAGAAAACTCTCGAGTTAGGTGCTCGGGGAGTGGAGTAGGCAAGGAAGGTGTCCTTGTAGCCGAACCACTATAAATCTCTTGTCTCGCGGTTCGATCTTTCCATCACTCATTTATTTCTTTACTTACATTATTATTGCTATATCGTACATATTTATTGTTGTTTATATTGTGCAAGACTTGAGATCACATATTATCGAATCTAAATTTTTGAAAACACTCAAACAATTTTTTGTAACAAATTAAAAAGACGTAAAACTATTCAACCCCCTTCTAGTTTTCCACAATTGGTATCAGGAGCCACGTCTTGCAAGATCTTTAAAATATATTGTATTTTAAAACTTGTAACGATCTATGGAATCTGAAAAATATTTAGAAAGGCAATCTATGCAAAGACCACCACTATTTGAAAGTGATGGATTTTTATATTGGAAAAATAGATTCGAAACTTATGTGAAATCAAAAGATCTTGATCTTTGGCATGTTATTACCTTTGGTAATTTTCCTCCCACTCAACAAAATCCGGAAACTAAAAAATATGAAATTGTACCTTTTGAAAAACAAAATGATGATTTGAAAAAGAAACTAGCTAAAAATAATGAAGCCAAAATGGTAATTTATAATGCATTACCACGTAAATAATATGAAAGAATTTTTATGTGTAAAACCGCCAAAGAAATTTTGGAATCACTACTTATTACTCACCAAGGTAATAGTCAAGTCAAAGATAATAAAATAGATCTTCTTGTACAACAATATGAACAATTTACGATTCCGGAAGAGGAATCAATTGATAATGCTTTTGCTAAATTTAACACTATTATCACAAGTTTAAAAGCACTTGATGAAACATTTTCTAGTTAAAATTGTGTTAGGAAATTTCTTAGGGCATTGCATCTAAAATGGTGAGCTAAGGTCACGGCAATTGAAGAATCAAAGAATTTGATGACGTTATCACTTGATGAACTTATTGGCAACTTGAAGGTCCATGAAGAAATTATAAGAAGAGATTCGGAAACGGTCAAAGTCAAGAAAGAACAAACCAAATCCATTGCTCTAAAATCCAAAAAGGAACCTAGTGACGATGATGACTCAAGTGACGAGAGTGAAGACGAAGAATATGCAATGGCCGTAAGAGAATTCAAGAAATTCTTCAAAAGACGAGGAAGATTCACTAGATCACCACGAGACGAAAGAAAACCGTTCCAAAGAAATAGAAGTGATAACTACGGGAAAAGAAAGTGCTTTAGATGTGGAAGTCCAAATCATCTCATTGGTGAATGTCTAAAGCCGACGGGTTATGAAAATCAAGGCGCCTTTGTTAGTGGAACATGGAGTGATAGTGACAAAGAAGAAGTGGAAAAACCAAGAGACGAAAAGTGTTTTGTAGCAAAAGCAACCGACACAATATGTTTAGGAATTCACTTAGAGCCTAACGAATGGATCAAGAATAGCGGATGTTCGAGGCACACCACGGGGAACCGCAAGCTATTTTCTACGTATAAGGCATACAATGGAGGTAACGTTATTTTCGGTAGTGACTTGCGTGGAAAAATCATTGGCAAAGGTACGATCTCTCAAGGCTCACTTACTATTGAAAATGTTGAGCATGTAGATAATTTAACATATAACTTGCTTAGTATAGGCCAAATATGTGATAATAAATGTAGAGTTACCTTTACCGAAGAGGATAGCAAAATAGTTAAGAATGGAAAGATTATAGGTAGGGGAATTAGGAAAGGAGGCATATATGTTATGAAGCTAGGAAACAAACCTGAAGATAGGATATGCCTAACGACCCTAGATGAAAACTCCACATTGTGGCATAGGAGATTAGGACATGCAAACATGCAACAAATACAATCTTTGGCCTCTAAAGAACTAGTTAGAAACTTGCCTAACCTAACATATGACAAGCATTTTTGTGATGCATGTAAAATTGGAAAACAAGTTCATGCTAGTCACAAAGCTAAGAATATAGTATCCACTACTAGGTGCCTAGAATTATTACATATGTATCTTTTTGGTCCATCCGCTGTGCGGAGCTATGGAGGAAACAAGTATACCTTAGTAATAGTAGATGACTATTCCCGATACACGTGGACTAGGTTTTTGAGTGACAAAACCCAAGCCTTTGAAAAATTCGAAATATTTAGTAAAATGATTCAAAATAAATTAGGATGCACAATAGTAGCCATTAGGACGGACCATGGTAGGGAATTTGACAACGAAGTACAATTCGGAAAATATTGTGATTTAAATGGAATATCTCACAATTTCTCCGCTCCTCGTACTCCTCAATCAAATGGCGTAGTAGAAAGAAAAAATAGGTCACTACAAGAAATGAGTAGAACAATGTTAAATGAACAATCCATCCCACAAAAATTTTGGTGTCACGCTGTAGATACATCAACATATATTATTAATAGGGTATCAATTAGGAGAATTCTAGGGAAACTCCTTATGAGTTACTAAGAGGTAGAAAACCAAACTTAAGCTACTTTAGGGTATTTGGAAGTAAATGTTATATTTTAAACACTAAAGATTACCTCACTAAGTTTCATCCAAAATCATATGAAGGAATATTTTTAGGGTATTCACAAAATAGTAAAGCATATATAATACTTAACAAACACTCTATGAAAGTAGAAGAATCACTAAATGTAACATTTGATGAAACACCACCACCTCCTAAAACATTACCTTTAGAAGATGATGACTTAGTCGAAGATGAAGCTATTGAGGTTAGTAATACAAAACCTATAGGAAATGATAATGAAGACATTGACTTAGGAAATAACGAAATTGAAAATATTAAAGAATCTAGATCACATCCATTAGATAATATAATAGGACATCTTAATCAAAGAACCCTTAGGTCACAAGCCCAAGATAAAAATAACTTCTTTTGTTTCCTCTCAGCAATAGAACCTAAGAATATTAATGAGGCATTAAAAGATGAAAGTTGGGTTATAGCTATGCAAGAAGAATTAAATCAATTTACGGCAAATGATGTTTGGGAATTAGTCCCAAATCCAATGAATATGACCATCATAAGAACTAAATGGGTATATAGGAATAAGTTAGATGAAAATAGAATAGTAACTAGGAATAAAGCTAGATTAGTTGCCCAAGGTTATAATCAACAAGAAGGAATTGATTATGACGAAACTTATGCCCCCGTAGCTAGACTAGAATCTATTAGGATATTACTTGCCTATGCATGCGCCCTAGACTTTAAGTTATTCCAAATGGACGTGAAAAGTGCATTCCTTAACGGTTTTATCAATGAGGAGGTCTATGTGGCACAACCTCCAGGATTCATTGACTTCGCAAAACCTGATTATGTTTATAAGTTAAAGAAAGCTTTGTATGGACTCAAACAAGCTCCCAAAGCTTGGTATGATCGATTAAAAGCTTTCCTTATTAAACATAATTATTCCATGGGAATGGTAGATAACACTCTTTTCACTAAAAAGAAAGACCCAAATCTGATCATTGTTCAAATATATGTTGACGACATTATATTTGGATCGACTTGTCAAGAAATGTATGATGAATTTTCCAAAATCATGCATGATGAGTTTGAGATGAGTATGATGGGTGAACTAAACTTCTTCCTAGGATTACAAATAAAACAATTAGAAGATGGAATATTCTCTAACCAATCTAAGTACATTAAGGAAATGCTTAAGAACTTTGGCCTAGAAGACTCAAAACCCATGAAAACTCCCATGTCTACGGAAGTGAAACTCACAAAGGATGATGAAGGCGAGTCCGTAGATAACACCAAGTATAGAGGAATGATAGGTAGTTTACTATACTTGACGGCAAGTAGACCCGATATCATGTTTAGTGTCTGCCTTTGTGCCCGTTTTCAAGAGGATCCCAAAACCTCTCACCTAGAAGCGGTTAAGCGTATCTTCCGATACATTAAAGGCACTATACACTTAGGGTTATGGTATCCTAAGGGATCCGGCATAGAAACCATTGTCTATGCGGATTCGGATCATGCGGGAGACTACGTAGATAGAAAGAGCACTAGCGGAATTTGCACTTTTATGGGATGTTGTCTAACATCTTGGTTTTCAAAGAAGCAAACCGCTCTTGCTATTTCTACCACCGAAGCCGAATATGTAAGCGCTGGAAAGGCGTGTCAACAAGCACTATGGATGAAACAAGCTCTCATAGACTATGGAATTAGGTTAGAAAATGTTCCCATTATGTTCGATAACAAAGGTGCGATAGATTTAAGTAAAAATCCGGTGCAACACTCTAGGACTAAACATATAGAAATACGCCACCACTTCCTTAGGGATAATGTACAAAAAAGGAAACATATTTATAGAAAAGGTTGCATCGGAAGATAACATTGCGGATATATTCACTAAACCCCTTAAGCGTGAATTATTCAATCACTTGCGTTTAGGATTAGGAATGATGGAACAAGTTGACAGAATTCTATTGCACTTACACAAATTTTTTTTTCTTGCATAAAATTTACTTTTCTTCCACTTCTCCATTTCTGAGTCTAGGAATCTATTTCGCTCAAAATTAAAGATTTGGAAACCTGATTTTCATTGCATATACTCTCTTGTAAAACCCAATCAAAGTTTCTTGAAAACTATTCTCACATCTAGGAATTACATGAAAATCATTTTCCTTGCATTGTTAACAAATGCTAAAAACATTTTTTCCTAAATCATGCATAAACTCTCACATAAATTATCAAAGTATATATATACCATTGACACTCATGAATTGAGCAAAAATCGAATCAAAGAGATTTTGGATTGTTTCTTAGGAAGTTTACTTTTCTTTGCATTTAGGAGTCGAAACAATCACAACTCCACATTTGTTGCATATAGGCACACACTAGGACAAAATCACTCATAATGTTGTCATCTTGTTTCATCACTAGTTTTTAACTCACTAGTTACCTTTGCCTTTGATCTAAGATAGTTTCCCTAGGAAGATTCAGTGCCCTTGCCTTTGCTTGCCTCCTCTAGCTTATTATTAATTGCTTGTTTGCTCTTTTACTTAAGTGTTTTTGCATGCATGCTCTATTATGATTAGATTAGATGCTACATTGCCTCAAGGAGCTGAACTTGCTTGAATCCAAATCCAAAAACACAACCTTTCTGCAAATTTTCTGCCAAAAACCCAATTCTGGCAATCTGGAAATCACCAGATGGGCGGCCCCCTTAATTATGTAAGGCGGCCCCCTTAATCGTTAAGGGGATAGCCCCCTAATTAAGGGGACCGGCCATCTGATGGTCGGGTTTACAGAATCTTTTCTGCTTTTTAGCCCATTTCAACCTACATTTCCCTATTTTCACCAACATATTTTGTCCTAATCTCCCAAACAAACTTTATCTATCCATAAGCACACAAATCTTACACTATAAATATTCCCAATCTTAAAAACTCTCCATTCATCCCATCATGACTTGTCCAAACAAACCAAAACCAAAAGCCTCAAGGCTAGCAAGGATGACTGATGAGGCAAAAAATGAACCACTTTTAGGGGGTCATTTAAGCCCGGAATTGAATTGATTTGATCAAATATTGCCCTAAATCGTTCCTTTTGTGATTTTAGGTACATTGGGAGAGAAATCTGGAAAAGGAAGTAATTCGGACGTTTTTGGAGCATAAAAGTGAAGAAAACGCCAAAGTCTTAATTTTCCTTGCTGGGAACAGTAGGTGACGGCGTCAAGAAGGAATTTCTGACGGCGTCAAGAGTAATTTCCATGACGATCCAGTACAAATTTGAAGGCGTCACGAAGTAGGGCGTCAAGAGTAAAAAGCATGATGGCCTGGAAAATGCTAACACATGACGGCGTCAGATCTGGATCAAGGCAGTCCGAGAATTTTTTTGGCGGCGAGATGACGGCGTCACAAGATTTGTCTTGACGCCGTCAGACCCTATTTCCTATATATAGTTTTTTAATTTTCACATTAAAAAGAGAGAAGTTTTGGAGAAACCCTGAGTACGAACTTGGTGCGAATTTTACAGGTTTTTCAAGGGTTCTAAGCCCTTGATACCTTTCATGTGTACTTGAGATAAGTATTCTTTTAATTCAATCAATATGTCTATGTGTTGGTTGTCTATATCTTGTTCTTGTCTTAATTCCATCATGCTAGGCTAGATCTATCTTGTGTTTGCTTGGATCTAATGAAACCTAGATGTTAATTATGTGTTGATTACTTGTTTATAATTGTATTGGATGAATGATTTCGATGTTAGGCTTAAGAAAACTGGCAGATCTCCAAATGGTAACATGCTTGAATGTCTTAGGAAACATGAACTGATGTGCACTAGGTTTTATTGGTTGTATTTAATGCATGAGCCACTGTTTATAATCCCTATGGTTGTGCTGGGCATGGCATAGGAGGAGATAAGAGCTCATAGGATTGGGGAGTTAAGTGCGCCACCCCATGAATGGTATTAAGGAATACAATCCGTCATCCACGCAACTATAACAAGTAATTAACGTGTAAAAGATATCTAGGGAGTAGTGAAATCTAAGTAAACACATTTTCTCCATTTATTGCTCACAACCTTAGTATAATTTAGTTTATTTTCATTTCTTGTATTTTATTTTGATTGCATCTTTAGTATTGGGATAGTTGACTAGCAACTAATTCCGCCCAAATCCTTCAAACCCGAGATTTTTACTTGCTTTCTAAAAAATATAAAAATACAAAAATAATCATCCCTCATCTTTAGAACTAGTATTTAGGTTTTCTAATCCTAGCGACACTATTCCTAGCTGAACGATCAATCCCCCGGTACTTGTCACTATACTATACTACAACGATCAGGTACACTGCCTGGTGGGGGTTGTAAGCTTCTCAAGATCCCTTGAGAGGTAAAGCCTGGTGCGATTCCCACGCATCAAGTTTTTGGCGCCGCAGCCCGGGGAATAGTTATTGTCTAAGTTAGAATCTCTTTTTATTAGGTCTACTTGCTAGATTCCTTTCTAGTAAGATTTTATTTTTATTTTTTAGGTTTTCTTTAGTTTATCTTATTTCTTTGTGTTTTTGTTCGTAACTCTTCACCACCCGACATCATGGACGATGGGAACATCTTTAAACCCGTCATCCCACCACAACAAAACCCACCACTAGAACCTCTTAGGCCCCGAACCTTAGGAGAGTATTCCCGACCTAGCCACCAAGGCTACCAAAACACCATTGAGCTCACCGGAGCCAATGTGACACCCTTGCGATCCGACACCATCCGGTTGGTGCAAAGCGGATGTGCATTCCATGGACTTCGTTCCGAAGATCCAAACCAACATCTTAAGGACTTCCTCAAAATCGTAGATTCCATAGACCTAGGTGTTGAAACTAGAGAGACAACCCGATTACGCCTATTCCAATTCTCTCTACGGGATCAAGCTAGTCAATGGCTTGAGCGTTTACCCGCGGGATCCATCACCACATGGGATGATCTCACCACTCGTTTCCTTGCTCAATTTTTCCCACCGGGGAGAACTACTAAGCTTAGAAATGACATCTTGATGTTCCAACAACTTCAAAATGAATCCTTTTATGAAGCATGGACTCGATATAAAGACCTGCTCCGAAAAGTCCCTCATCATGGCATCGAACCTTGGCTCCAGATTCAAATCTTTTGCGACAAAATTGACTATCAAACAAGGAGAGCCATTGATTACGCAGCCAAAGGCAGGCTAAACAGACTTAGCATTGACGAATGCTGGAAAGTTCTGGAGGGGTTGGCACAATACGAAGAAGAAGGATGGGAGGACCCGATGTTTCCAAGCAAGGGAAAACTTGACTACGCACACGCCACCCAAGAACAGTTATTAGAAAGCATCGAGAAGCAGGTAAAAGAATTAATGAGTATTGAGAAACCTGCTGCTGAAACCATGTGGAATCCTAATTTACGTAGGCATGAGGTTATCGACCACAATTTTTTTGAACGTTCACGACAAGAGGAATTTGAAGGGATAATGGTAACCTTCATGGATAATCAGGAAAAACAAATCCAGCACCTAGAAGCACGCATGGAAAGCTCTCACAAAGCTTTTATGGATTTAGCAGACCAATTCATATCAAGGGTCAAAGAAAAGATCAAAGAAAATTCCATACCTAGAAAAATCGAAAAAGTCTTCGAGGTTTCAACTCCTTGGGCGTTTGACCAAGAGGATAACGAGAAATTTTCCCCAAGTGCTTCACCATCAATCACCCCCCACTTTTGTGAGCATCCTCTAGAAGAGAAGAATTTACAATTTCATAACATTTTCGTTGGATGCTTGCGAACCACGCTCCCAAACTTATGCAAGAGATGTTCTTTTGGTTTTAAACCCGGTGTGAAAAGGTTGTACCTCAGAAACACCACTGATTTGAAACCCTCTATCGAACAACATCTCTTTGTATACAACAGTGACCCGTACGGAAGTTACAACTTAGCCAAAACGTCACTCGATCCCTTCTACGACCTCACCTCTTTCCGTGACAGTAATGAAACATTCGACCCTGGTGGACCTCATTAACGGAATAGCTACTCATGGTTTTACGAATGTTTAGCTATTCACACAAAATGCAGGGACTAAATGTGGAATTACTCCATTTCTCATCTCACACGGGCATCTGACGGCGTCAGATAATAACTCTTGACGCCGTCACCTCGATAAATCAGCAATATTAACCCAAAACCAATCACATTCAACCCATACCCCACAATTCTCACCCAAATTACTGCTACTACTCCGAATCTCCACCCTTCAATTCGACGTCTTCCACAACCGATCTTCACTTGGTAAGTGATTTTTCTTCATTCTTTTTCAATCAATTGTCCTTAGGATCAATCAATTTGGAAAACCCCTTTCGCCCGAAACCCCATTCTTGACCCATCATTAACAAATCGTAATGCCATCCATTTGGTGATTTGTAAACATGGGGTTACCCATTGATTATGTTATCCCACTCGAATCATGCACTAATTTAGGGAAAGCCACTCATGCCATAGATTTTTTGACCCCCCACCCATGTTTTCTGATTAAAGGAGCGTTTGGGTAATGGGTTAAGAGTTTGAAAATTGATTTTTCCCTCGCATTTGCATGATTCGGATTCTGCTAAGTCTGACGGCGTCAGGACTACTCCTGACGGCGTCAGATGTGTCTGACAGCAAGAAAATCATTAAAATTCTCGTTCTAATTGTTTCCGTTCACTCTACCTTTTTCTAGGAAAATGAGCAAGAGATCTCGTCAACATCGGGGCAGTTCCTCTAGGTCCCAAAGAGTTAATTATGGAGAATTGGTCCATAGTTGGAGCGAGTTTGACACTGTTGGCGCCACCACCAAGTATGCGGAACTTTGTAACCACCATATTGATGTTGGGGCTGTAGTTGATTGGGAGTTTCTTAGGTCCCAAGGGTTGGAAGCCGCGTTTTTAGAGAGGATCCATACTGATGGGTTTGCGGGTCCTCAATGGGAGAGGTTGTTCAGGATTAGGGAGACGGTGTATAGTGAGTTGGTGAGGGAGTTCTTTGCGACCTTCCATTTTGATCAGGCTGAGGCTAGGACGGATGTGGGGGGCACCACTATCTATTTTAGGCTAGGAGGGGAAGTGCGGTCATGTTCGGTCACTGAGTTTGGTTGGAGGATTGGGTTGTATACTAGGGAGGAGGCGGTTGATGGAGGTTTTATGCAGAGGTTGTTGCATGGGGAGACTCAGAGGAGTGAGATGAGGTGTATCACTTTTTGGCCGACCATAGGGAACGGGGTTTACACCTCGACTACTGGGGCAGCATCCATCAGGGACCCCATAGTTAGGTTGGTCCACAGGTGCATCACATACAGCCTGTCAGGACGTCATGGCACCACTCACCGTGTCACTGCTTCAGATCTTTTCTACCTGTACACCATCTTTTCAGCGGATGTCTACTGCAACATCCCATTTTAGGTGGCTAGTTATTTGAGGACCAGTGTGGGTGAGAGGGATATCGACAAGGTGTATGGGGGGATGTTCGTGACCCGGTTGGCTCGTTCCTATGATCTTCTTACTCCTCCGATCATGGGGTACTTGAGCGACTGTGGGGCCTGTAGGGTAGTGAGGGCTAAGTCCCTCAGGCAGATGAGCATCGTGATGCTAGAGAGGAATGGGACCTATAACTGGTATGAGGCAGGGGGGCCTGATGATGAGGAGGATGCTGATGATGAGGTAGGGCCCCAGCAGCATCAGTTTCAGGGTTATGAGGAGGGGACAGCTGACTACTACCGGCACATGAGTCGGGGAGACTGGCAGGCACACCAGAGTGCCTGGATGGGTCAGGTGGACGCTTGGCGGACCACCACTGACCAGCGCTTTGATTGGATGTATGATCACACCATCCGCCAGATGCAGCACCTCTCCACCCGAGATCAGCTTGAGCCTCACCTGCAGATTGACCCATTCCCCGGCCGTGAGACTGACTACCCTCCCTACGGGTACACCGGACACCTCCCTCCTGGCTATGACTACCGTTTTGGTCCTCCTCCCCAGTGATTCCTCTTGATATCTGTTATTTTTGAACAATTTATTGATGGTTATGTAATTTGAAACATTTGGTACTGTAATAGCTTAGGATGCGGCCTCTATTGGCCTTGAACAATTTATTTTTATGTTTACGTTTGTTTGAAATAATTGATGGTGCTCATGGTGACGTTCTTTATTTTTGTGTGATTTTATTTTGTTTGTTCGTTATTTGCTTCCGTATGCATGCTTTATTTTTATTGTTGGTAGATCATGTTTCTCAACTAAAAAGTGGAAATACTTTACTTTGTTGTTTTGGCCTAGTCTTAACTCCACCTAAAAGTATTTTTGCAAAAGATAAGTGTAAGGGGAAACCCCAAATGTGTTTTTAAGAAACAAACCGATCATGATTCTCCACAATATTAAATGAACATGTATGTTCGTATTTGTTAGAGTCAAATGCTTGTATTGAGTCATAATGAAGTTTTGCAGGATTTTCCAGGAAGTAGGACCAAGTTTTTCCAGAGATTTTCTGGAAACTTAACATAAGAATTTATGCAGGTCAATCCTGACGGCGTCACGAGTTAACTCTTGACGGCGTCACGTGTAAAAATCTAGAAATTTTACCGGTTTTGTTTTTTTCTAACGGAGTCTTATGGTTTTTGTGAATTATTAAGTTTTATAATCTCTAGGAAATCTGCAAACTTCATTCCACAAGCATTATATCTTATCTTGTTTTCCAGGATTTAGTAACTTATATAGGATGCCGCCGATTTTACGCGAGGTTGTCTTGTTTGTTTTCTCAGGATTTACAGGTTATGTATGACAAGAAGATGATTTATATTCTGGAAGGGAAGCTTTGATTGTTCATTTTCTTGGAGGAAGATTTAACCTGTCCACCTTATTATCCATACCGAGCGAATCAGGGGAGTATTTGATTTCATTCTTTTTACTTTTTCACTTTTACATTCTTTACTTGAACATTGGGGACAATGTTCATCTTAAGTGTAAGGGGAGGGTAAAAAGATGATACCTTACATATGCACTTTCGCTTGAGTTTGTTTTGTTTAATGGTAGATGTGTAATAAAACTATGAGAAATACTTGTTAGTGTAATTTTAGCACCAAATTTAAAACTTTTTACAACATTTAGGAGTGAAACTTTAGCCATAGCAAGCGTCTCATGGATAGGAGATTGTATGACTAGCACAAAACCGTACTATTCAGAAAAATTTTCCACCCAAATATGTGAGGTTCGCGTTTAGATTTGGTAGGAAAAGCATTTACTATTAGTGCTTATGAGTGTACCGGTAGCATTTAGATTCTAGAACTTGCGTTAGTGATGCATCCCGAGACCGCTACTGAGACTACATTCGTGTAGTAAGATTTACTACATGATAAGAGGCATTAGGATCACCCTTGTGTTAAACCCGTATCATAATTACTTGAACATTTAAGTCATATTACTTGTCTAGTTAAGTCAACTAATTTTTCCCACACCCTTAAGCGTTGTACACATTTTTAGTACACGAAACCCGTAGTACCACCCTCCGAGCCTATCCTTTCGTTTCTAACTTTAGGCATTTTACTTAAAGGAAGAATTTGTTACACCCCACTTAAATGTACACCCAAATCGCCTTAGCCTTCCGTTTATGCGCTCATTTTTAGTGCATTATTGTTATTTGTTTAAACCCTAAGTTAACTATCTAATTGATTACATGGTTGCTAAGTCGAGTCATATCCTTGTACATATTGTTTTGGGACGATTGGGACTCATGGGTAAAGTACTTATTTTATGGAGTAATGGGGAAGAACATCATTTATTACCCCCATATGTACGTTAATCTTAAAAGTGCTCCAAGTGTTTTGATTTTCTTAATTCGAGTCATTAGATTAGTTTATTGTAAAGTATGTAAAGATTCAAGTGTAAGGGGAATTCTCATTCCCTATATGTATTATTTTGGATGGTAGGGTAAGAGTGTATGCAAAAAAAAAAAAAAAAAAAAAAAAAAAAAAAAAAAAAAAAAAATCGAAAAATCAAGAAAAAAAAAAAAACATACGGACTACCATCCCTTTTCATTCTATGTTTATTTTATGTTTTTGTTATTTTTCATTTATTAGCTTAAGTCGAATCTAGTCTTGGCTTAGCAACGCCACATTGTACATGTAATTAACCAAGATTGTTAGCTCGCCACCAGTAAAACTTCCTTTATCCAACAAAACCGTGTATTTCATATCCCTACACCTAACGTTACAACCCTTTAAAAGACCTCTTTGATAGTTTAACCTAGGTGCTTACGCCATGTGGTGGAGGTTTGATCCTTTCCCAAGCCTATGGTAATCTATTTTGCTATGACAGGTAGTGAGAGATATCTTCCGTTTCCATATTGTAATTTATACTTTATTACACCCGAGAGATGTGAGTATCTAAACACTATTTGTGAGGTGCTTGTGTATGACCTCCGTGCTTGTCTATTGGTCTTTAGTGGAACGATTATTTGTTGTAATTACTTTTATATTAGTGTTAAATGACCCCTAACTTGTATTTTGACTAGAATAAAAGCGCATTTGTTTAAGGACAAGCAAATCTCAAGTGTAAGGGTATATGATGAGGCGAAAAATGAACCACTTTTAGGGGGTCATTTAAGCCCGGAATTGAATTTATTTGATCAAATATTACCCTAAATCGTTCCTTTTGTGATTTTAGGTACATTGGGAGAGAAATCTGGAAAAGGAAGCAATTCGGACGTTTTTGGAGCATAAAAGTGAAGAAAACGCCAAAGTCTTAATTTTCCTTGCTGGGAACAGTAGGTGACGGCGTCAAGAGTAATTTCCATGAAGATCCAGTACAGATTTGAAGGCGTCACGAAGTAGGGCGTCAAGAGTAAAAAGCATGACGGCCTGAAAAATGCTAACACATGACGGCGTCAGATCTGGATCAAGGCAGTCCGAGAATTATTTTGGCGGCGAGATGACGGCGTCACAAGATTTGTCTTGACGCCGTCAGACCCTATTTCCTATATATAATTTTCTAATTTTCACATTAAAAAGAGAGAAGTTTTGGAGAAACCCTAAGTACGAACTTGGTGCGAATTTTACAGGTATTTCAAGGGTTCTAAGCCCTTGATACCTTTCATGTGTAATTGAGATAAGTATTCTTTTAATTCAATCAATATGTTTATGTGTTGGTTGTCTATATCTTGTTCTTGTCTTAATTCCATCATGCTAGGCTAGATCTATCTTGTGTTTGCTTGGATCTAATGAAACCTAGATGTTAATTATGTGTTGATTACTTGTTTATAATTGTATTGGATGAATGATTTCGATGTTAGGCTTAAGAAAACTGGCAGATCTCCAAATGGTAACATGCTTGAATGTCTTAGGAAACATGAACTGATGTGCACTAGGTTTTATTGGTTGTATTTAATGCATGAGCCACTGTTTATAATCCCTATGGTTGTGCTGGGCATGGCATAGGAGGAGATAAGAGCTCATAGGATTGGGGAGTTAAGTGCGCCACCCCATGAATGGTATTAAGGAATATAATCTGTCATCCACGCAACTATAACAAGTAATTAACGTGTAAAAGATATCTAGGGAGTAGTGAAATCTAAGTAAACACATTTTCTCCATTTATTGCTCACAACCTTAGTATAATTTAGTTTATTTTCATTTCTTGTATTTTATTTTGATTGCATCTTTAGTATTGGGATAGTTGACTAGCAACTAATTCCGCCCAAATCCTTCAAACCCGAGATTTTTACTTGCTTTCTAAAAAATATAAAAATACAAAAATAATCATCCCTCATCTTTAGAACTAGTATTTAGGTTTTCTAATCCTAGCGACACTATTCCTAGCTGAACGATCAATCCCCCGGTACTTGTCACTATACTATACTACAACGATCAAGTACACTGCCTGGTGGGGGTTGTAAGCTTCTCAAGATCCCTTGAGAGGTAAAGCCTGGTGCGATTCCCACGCATCAATGACGGAAAAAACCGTTTGGCGAAGAAAAAGCCCTCGAAACAAATCCATCATAACCAATGAAGTTGGAAATCACTCAACACCTCCAACCACTTACTTCCCAAACGTTACACCAAACCCACAAGGACATTTATTTGATCCTGTTTACAAACCATACAACATTGGCCAAACGTCTTCTTTCATGCCAAACTACACATCTCAACCTCCAACCACTTATAATGATCCATACAAGTTAGATCAATCATCAAACTACAATTCCAACTACACAAACCCAATTCATCCATATCAACACAATGATTCTCTCCACATTGCCACGGAAAAGCAAAAGTTCCGTGATGAAATAAACCAAATCCATGATCTTAGTGATCTCCTTGCTATGCATCTTGCACAAAGCAACAAAGGGCAACCTCCATCATCACCCTATACAAATTGCCTACCCCACTCTCTCAACTTGGATCAAGTTACAAACCACACTCACTTTTGCCCTTGTTGCATCTTCCTTCAAAAACAAATTCTCTACTTGAGTGAAGATATTTCTTGGATTGAATATCTTCTCACTCGTCCTCATCCAATACAACCCTTAACTCGATACAACATCGTAAGATCCACCTCTTCCGCTCCATACCCCACTCCATATCCCTCTCCATCTAACAACTAAGCTATATGCTTATGTTCCCCTCAAGCAAATAAAACACTCAACCATGGGTTGCAAGCAATTCTAAGTGCTCTCTTCGGCAATATAGGACTATGTTGTTTCTTTTGTTTTATTGTAATCAATATGCTTCAAGCATAGTGAATGTTGTAATGATGATCATTTCTATGATTGTCTCATATATGCTTGCATGAATCTATTTTTATTTGCATAATTGTTGCTTTGCATAAATATATGTCTTGTTCTCCTCACATATTTTTTGTAGCCAAGCTTTCCCTAGCTCGTTTCCTTGGTGCTCTCAAATGAGGGGGAGCTTTCTACCCGTTTAACTTCTTCTAAGAAGCTTACTCGGTTTAACCTTTTCGATTTTACAAAAAGGGGGAGAAGAAAATATTAAACTCTAAAATACTTGTCTAAAAATAAATTTTAGACCTAATGAGTTTAAGGTTTTGTAATAATCAAAAAGGGGGAGATTGTTGACATAAATAATGCCTAAAAACATTATTAAGATATTATCAATATCTCTATGTTTTGATAATTACAAAACATAAACCCATTGAACTAAAATTTATGACATAAACAAGTATTTAGTGATTAATATTCTCTTTACATCCAAATCACTTAAGGTATTAATAAACAAAGTGTTTATTGCAATCTATGATCAAAGGAAAATTTTTCTAAATCACTAGAACTTTTATAAAATGTCATAAACACTTAATATCTTTTATAAAACATTTTTGGAATTAAAAGAATATGTTTAAATCACTATAAGTATATGATTTCAAATTTCCAACCAAAAATGGAAAATTTTATCCAGAAAAACCTTCCTCACAAGAGGACAAACTACTCCAACGTTCTGGAGGGGGCGGCCCCCTTCATTCATAAGGCGGCCCCCTTAATTATTAAGGGGACCGGCCCCTAATTAAGGGGACCGGCCACGCTCCAGAACAGTAGTTTGTTCCCCTATAAATACTAGTTCATTCCACAGAATTTTCTCACCTTTTGCACTCCTAAACTTTCTGTTCTAGATCTCCATTTCTATTCTCTTAATCCTTTGATCATACATTCATAAATCTTTGTTTCAAAGTGATCCAAACATCATCCTCTCAAGTGCAAGAGAAGAATACTTCTATCCTTCAAGACAAGAAGTATTACAACTTGTTGTGACCTCCACATCCAAGTTGTTAGAGTATCATAAATAGTATCTATCTCTTTGTATAATTAGTTGTGAATATTTGATAGTTGATAGTTTAGCTAGGTATATAGATAGTGTGATTGGTTAGTAGTTTGTTGTGAAGGAGAAGAGTTAGGAAGTAGCTTGTAGTGAAGGAGATTGGTGTGAAGTAAATAGGTGTGAAGTAAAAAGTAGTGAAGGAGATTGGTGTGAAGTAGATAGATGTGAAGTAGAAAGTTGTAAAGTAGATTGGTGTGCAGATTGATTGGTGTGAAGATGTTGTGTAGAAGTCGTGATTAAGTTGTGACGAAGTTATGGTGTGTACATTGGTGTGTATGGTTTTCTCCGCCATAAGGGAGCTTGTTGACTTAGTGAAGAAAACTCTCGAGTTAGGTGCTCGGGGAGTGGAGTAGGGCAAGGAAGGTGTCCTTGTAGCCGAACCACTATAAATCTCTTGTCTCGTGGTTCGATCTTTCCATCACTCATTTATTTCTTTACTTACTTATTATTGCTATATCGTACATATTTATTGTTGTTTATATTGTGCAAGACTTGAGATCACATATTATCGAATCTAAATTTTTGAAAACACTCAAACAATTTTTTGTAACAAATTAAAAAGACGTAAAACTATTCAACCCCCCTTCTAGTTTTCCACAGGAGGCGAAAGCGAGAAGAGGAAACGCTAATCCAACAAACAAATCCTATAGTATATGCTGTGGCAAGGAAAAAGTGTTTATCAAACAACCGCCGCCTGCCCCACAGCCGTTGCATGATTTGTTTTATAATGACGATGCTAAGAGTAAAAATTTCAGAAAGAATGTCCGAACATACAATAGCATGTTTTCGTTCACTTCTATGGGTGGAAAGGTAGACGATACAATCAACAAGCAAGGCCGTGGTCCATACTTTTTTCGGCTGCATGGACAAACATACCATAGTATTGGTAGATTGCTTTCGGAAGGAGGTGCGCCTCCTAAATTTGCTCAGCTATATATATACATGACACGGATAAAAAAAAATGAGAATCGAGCAAAAGCGTTAAGGTAATATGCGGCACTGCACATCTTAATTTGTTTATGCATATTCAGTCAGACGTGTTTTTTAAGTTTCTGAAGTTAGCTCTACTCACATTAATCTTGTCATTTGCAGCGGTACTTCTTCGTCGTCTGGTCAAAGCACTTCAAATGACCGTATTGATAGAAACATTATCGGTGAGGTAAGAGATGTTTTAGACTCCTCCAGTGATTTGGGTCAAACATTTAGAAGAGCGTGTGATCGGTACAACGAAGACAACGAGCAGAATATAAAAATATAGCTCATTGCAAAGCGAGGCAAAGATGGACGAATATACAATCTTCTAACGTCAAATGAGGTTGCTGGTCTTATTGTAGGTGACTTCGATACATGTGTAGAAGATAGAGATATTGTGATAGAAAAGAATTTTGAAGGTTTGCAACCTATCAAAATTTTCCATCTTATGTATCTTCCTTTACAATACCCTTTGTTGATGCCACGGGCGCAAGATGGTTATTATTTGGGTATACCGCATAGAAAGAAAGCTGGCAAACGCCCTGTTCGGTCTGACAACTCCGACGCGTCCATGGAAAAAAAGGACAAAAGAGTCACTATGAGGGAGTGGTTTGCTTTTCAGATAATGGATCGCCCAAATCAAGAAAATTTATTTACGCTTGGTGGTCGTTTGTTTCAGCAATTTCTTGTGGATGGTTACACTATGGTTGAGACGGAACGTTTGTTTTACCATCGATCAAAACAGACAAAACTTAGATGTGATACGTACTCAAACATTCGTCAAAGTGTTGCGTCTGGTAATAACGACCCCACTACCCTTGGAAAGGCCGTCATCTTGCCTTCTTCTTTTACCGGCGAACCAAGGTTCATGAAACAAAACTATATGGATGCCATGGCGTTGCGTAGATGGTATGGCTGTCCTGATTTGTTTATTACCATTACTTGCAATTCTAATTGGCTGGTGATGAGGTGAAAAGTGTACCGCTTTTAAGGGGTCATTTAAGCCCGAACTCGAGATTATTTTATCAAATATTGCCCTAAATCGTTCCTTTTGTCATTTTAGGTACTTTTGGACAGAAATCTGGAAAAGGAAGCATTTTGGACGTTTTTGGAGCATAAAAGTGAAGAAAACGGCAAAGTCTCAAAATTCCTTGCTAGGAACAGTACCTGACGACGTCAAGCCTTAACACATGACGGCATCAAGAGTGGCAAAAGAGGTGGATGTGGAAATTATAACATGACAGCCCAGAGTGTTTCCAGTGTTATTGGCCTGACGGCGTCACCAAGGCCGTCAGGGTCCAAATACTAGTGACGGCCCAGAGCTTATTTCTACATGACGGCGTCAGAAGTGGATCTAGGCAATACAAATTTCAACTTCGCGGCAAGTGCGTCAGAGGCTAATACATGACGCCGTCAGGATGCTTAGTCTATATATATTTTTTCTAATTTTTTATTGTAAAGTGTGGAACAAGTTGTGGAATACTACACACAAACCCTAGGTCGAATTTCCTGCATATTGAAGGGGTTTCAAACCCTTCTTTCTTCCATGTTTTAATAAAGATAAGTTCTCCAATAATCATTCAATATGTCTATGTATTGTTTGATTCTATCTTATGTTTATCTTTCTTTTAACATGTTAGGCTAGACTTTTTATTGTGTTTGCTTAGATGTAGTGAAACCTAGATGTTGATTATTAGTTGATTGTTTGTTTATAATTGTTACGGATGATTGTATTCGATGTTAGGCTTAAGAAAACTGGCAGACTTCTATTGGTAACTTTCTTGAACGTCTTAAGAAACATGATCGGAGGTGCACTACGATTTTTGGTTGTATTTAATGCATAAGTGAATTCTAATGATCCCATGTTAGGAGCTTTTAGTCGGCTCGACATAGGAGTGAAGTAGGATCTTATAGAGTTAGGGAATATTGTACACGGCCCTACGACTAGTATTAAGGAATATAACCCATCATCCATGCAATTGTAACAAGCTAATCAACCGGTAAAAGATATATAGGGAGTAATGAAATCTAAGTAAACACAACTTTTCTCATTATTGTTTCCACCACATTAGTATATTAGTTTAATTTTCATTTCTGTTATTTTATTTTTATTACATCTTTAGATAATTGGGTTAGTTGGCTAGCAACTAATTCCGCCCACTCCTTCAAAACCCGAGATTTTACTTGCTTTCATAAAATATAAAAAATACAAAAAGAATCATCCCTCACCTCTAGACCTAGTTTAGTAGGTTTTCTAATCCTAGCGACACTATTCCTGAGTTGAACGATCAATCCCCCGGTACTTGTCACTATACTATACTACAACGATCAGGTACACTGCCTGGTGGGGGTTGTAAGCTTCTTAAGATCCCTTGAGAGGTAAAACCTGTTGCGAGGGCGCAATTCTCACATATCAAGTTTTTGGCGCCGCAGCCCGGGAAATAGTTATTGTCTAGGTTAGAATTTCTCTTTATTAGATCTACTTGCTAGATTCCTTTCTAGTAAGATTTTTATTTTTATTTTTAGGTTTTCTTTAGTCTATCTTATTTCTTCGTTTCTTTGTTTGTAACCATTACATCCGACATCATGAAAGGTGGTAATATCCTTGAACCCATCAACCCACCACAACAAAACCACCCACAAAACCCACCACTAGCAAACCAACCTCCTAGACCCCGAACTTTATGAGAGTATTCCCGTCCTAGCCACCAAGGCTATAGAAACACCATTGAGCTCACTCAAGGAGCCAATGTGTCCCCCTTGCGATTCGACACCATCTGGTTGGTGCAAAGCGGATGTGTATTCCATGGACTTCGTTCCGAAGATCCTAATCAACATCTCAAGGATTTCCTAAAAATCGTAGATTCCATAGACCTTGATGTTGCAACTAGAGAGTCGACCCGATTATGTCTATTCCAATTCTCTCTACGTGATCAAGCTAGTCAATGGATTGAACGTTTTCCCGAGGGATCCATCACCTCATGGGATGATCTCACTTCTCGTTTCGTTGCTCAATTTTTCCCACCGAGGAGAACTACCAAGCTTAGAAATGATATCTTGATGTTCCAACAACGTCAAGGTGAAACTTTTTATGAAGCATGGACTCGTTTCAAGGCGAACCATTGACCAATCGGCTCCAAGTCCAAATCTTTTATGACCATATCGATCTCTCCACAAGGCGAACCATTGACCAATCGGCCGGTGGCAAGCTACGTGATCTAAGTGCGGAAGAATCATGGGAACTCATAGAAGATCTTGCTCTCTATGACAACGAAAGTTGGAATGATCCCCGTGATCTGAACAAAACGGTCAAGGCAATATCTTTGCCTTCGAACAATTCTAGCACTCCTGACCGTAGGATCATGGAACTTTAGGACTAAGTCAAGTTTCTCATGAAATCCTACGAAGCTCCTAAGCCTTCAAGCCAAGTGAACAAAATCACTTCTTCATGCGAATTATGTAGTGATCCCCATGACACTCGTGATTGCGTGGAACTCCCCGGACAAGCTTTTGCGGATTACGTATCCTCGCGTACCAAAGAAACGGGAGACAAGTGGTACACTTTCAAACCCGAGCCAAACCCTTACGGTGATTCCTACAACCCTTCTTGGAAAAATCACCCGAACCTTAGGTGTAAACAAAACCAAAACATGCCCCAAAACAATTCTTCCAATCCACCTAATCGTTACCAACTAAACGGTCCACCCTCTAACCGTACTTTCAACAACAATCCTTCCAATAACTATGGTAGTACCAATAATCTTGAAGGATTGATGTCTAAATTTATGGCATCTCAAGAAGCTCGCATAGCTAAGTTTGAAGCCGATTTCGAACAAAAGCAAAGTGAGATGACCAATAAAATTGACACATTGTTGAAAGTTCTAAATGACCGAGAAATGGGAGCACTCCCAAGCGATACAGTCAAGAACCCGAAACTAAACGTTAATGCCACATCATCGGTTTTGTCACCTACTTCTTGTCCACAATACTATTCGGTCAAAGTAATGAACACGTGTTTCGGATCAACACATGTTTCAAGCAAACCCAAATTCTTCAAAAGGACCAATTGAATAAAACATCTGATATTAAACCGGTCAATAACATAGTTGAAACACCTCCTACACAAGACCTTGACGATGAATTCAAGGAGCTCCACATTGAATGCCCCGTCATTGATGTCTTAGCCCGTGCCTCCTACTATAGTGCCCTAAACTTAAATTGGGTAAAAATGGGACCGCCTTCGTTCAAAACAAGTTGCCTAAGAAGCTTGATGATCCGGGTATATTTGTTTTGCCTTGTAAGATAGGAAAATCTGAAGCTTTCGACACATAAGCCGACTTAGGATCAAGCCTTAACTTGATTCCCTTATCCCTTTTCACCACTCTTAAGCTAGGAAAGTTAGAGGAGACGGAAGTAATAATTGGTCTAGCGGATGGAAGTGTTGCCCACCCGGTTGGAATGATCAAGGATGTAGTAGTTCACGTAGGAAGATTGACTATCTTAGCGGATTTTCACATCCTAGATATGGTTAGTGATACTACATGCCCATTGTTAGTAGGAAGAGGATTTTTAGCAACCGCTAGTGCCATGATAGATTGTAAGGAGTCTAAGATAGCGGTAGGAGATGGTGAGACCTGTTCGGTTTATGATGTTAAGAAGCATAGCTACGATTGTGAGGATGAACCGACACCACATTGGGTAGAGCTGAATAGGAGACCATCTAGATATGGAGCTTGGATAGAAAGGAACTTTATAGGACCTCAACGCCCATTCTATCTAGAAAAATATTTCATTGATAAGTCACATTCGGTGGAACAACTCATAGCCAGAAATGAGGAACTAAACCCTTTTGAGGATCCCCTAGTCTTTAGGAAAATGATTGAGTTCTTAAGCGTAATGCCTATCAACCTAGAGATGAACAAGTGGAAAAGGGAAGGGGATAAGTATAAATGGAATTGGGACAAGCCACCTAAGGAAGGTGACGGATAATGGCATATGAAGATGATTCTCTATGATCCGGATGGAGAAAAGTTTGAGAAGTCATACCATACCAAGAAAACTGATAGGAAATTGAAACCTAAGTTTGATCCCAAGGATGTCCTCGACGAGGAGCTCACACATATAGGATAGCCCATGACCTTGAGTCTAGCTACAAGACTCGTAAATAAAGAAAAGCGCTTCTTGGGGAGGCAACCCATGTTTTGTGTGATTTTTATTTGTTTGATTTTATTTGTTTTCGTATGCATGTTTTATTTTTATTGTTGGTAGATCATGTTTCAAACTAAATAGTGAAAATGCTTTATTTTGTTTTTAACTTCGTCTTAATTACGTATAAAGGTATTTTGCAAAAGCAAAGTGTAAGGGGAAACCCAAATTTGTTTATAAAAACGAAAACGATCATGATTCGCCACAATATTAAAAGAGCATGAATATTAGTATTTGTTAGAGTCAAATGCTTGTATCGAGTCATAATTATGTTTTGGCAGGATTTCCAGGAAATAAGGCATGAGTTTTTCCAGAAATTTTCCGGAAACTTAACATAAGATTTTTCTAGGAACATTCTGACGGCGTCAGGTACTAAAATTCTGAAAAATTTTGCGAATTTTGTTTATACCGTAGTCTTAAAGTTTTTGTTAATTCTTTAGTTTTGTAAACTCCAGGAAATCTGCAAACATTCATTCCACAAGCATTATATCCCTTTAAATCCTAGAAAGCAACATTAAGATTTATATGCTTATTTTTTCTAGGATTTGTTACTATATATAGATTGCCGCCGATTTTACGCGAGGTTTGCCTTGATTATTTTCTCAGGTTTAACAGGTTATATACGACAAGAAGATGATTTATATTTCTGGAGGGAAGCTTTCAACGTTCATTTTCTTGGAGGAAGATCTAACCTTGTTGACACTATCCACATCGAACGAATCAGGGGAGTATTTGTTTTCATTCTTTTACCTGTTTTTACTTTTACATCCTTTAATTGAACATTGGGGACAATGTTCATCCTATGTGTAAGTGGAGGGTAAATGATGATACCTTATAGGATACAATTGCACTTGAGTTTGTTTGCTTGATGGTAGGTGTGTAATAAAACTAAGAGAAATACTTGTTAGTGTAATTTTAGCGCCAAATTTAAAAATTTTTTACAACATTTAGGAGTGAAACTTTAGCTTTAACAAGCGTCTCATGGATAGGAGTTGTACGACTAGCACAAAACCGTACCATTCAGAAAAAATTTCCACCCAAATATGTAAGGTTCGCCTTTAGATTTGATAGGAAAAGCATTTATTATTAGTGCGTATGAGTGTACCGGTAGCTTTTAGATTCTAGAACTTGCGTTAGTGATGCATCCTGAGACCGCTAGTGAGACTACATTCGTGTAGTAGGATTTACTACATGATAAGAGGCATTAGGATCACCCTTGTGTTTAAACCCGTATCATAATTACTTGACCATTTAAGTCATATTACTTGACTAGTAAAGTCAATTAATTTTCCCACACCTTTGCGTTGTACTCATTTTTAGTACACGATATCCCTAGTACACCCCTTCGAGCCTATCTTTTCGTTTCTAACTATAAGCATCTTACTTAAAGGAAGAATTTGTTACAACCCACCTAAATGTGCAACCAAATCGCCTTAGCCTTCTGTGTATGTACTCATCTTTAGTGCATTATTGTTATTTGTTTAAAACCTTAGTTAATTATCTAATTGATTACATGGTTGCAAAGTCGAGTCATATCTTGTACACATTATTTTATGATGATTGGGACTCATGGGTAAAGTACTAGTGTTATGGAGTAATGGGGAAGAACATCAAATTATTACCACCTGATGCGTGGGAATTGCACCAGACTTTACCTCTCGAGGGATCTCGAGAAGCTTACAACCCCCACCAGGCAGTGTACCTGATCGTTGTAGTATAGTATAGTGACAAGTACCGGGGGATTGATCGTTCAACTTAGGAATAGTGTCGCTAGGATTAGAAAACCTAAGAACTAGGTCTAGAGGTGAGGGATGATTCTTTTTGTATTTTTATGTTTTTAGAAAAGCAAATAAAAATCTCGGATTTTTGAAGGAGTGGGCGGAATTAGTTGCTAATCAACTAACCCAATGACTAAGATGCAATCAAAATAAAATAACAAAAAATGAAAATAAACTAAATTAAGGTAATGGTGTGAGCAATATATGGGAGAATTGTGTTTACTTATATTTCACTGCTCCCTAGATATCTTTTACAGGTTAATTACTTGTTACAGTTGCGTGGATGACGGATTGTATTCCTTAATACCATTCATGGGGTGGCGTACTTACTTCCCCAATCCTATAAGCTCCTACTTCACTCCAATGTCGAGCCGGCTAAGAAGCTCCTAACATGGGATCACTAGAATTCGCTCAGGCATTAAATACAATCATAAAAACCTAGTACACATCGGTTCATGTTTCATAAGATGTTCAAGCAAGTTACACAATGGAGATCTGCCAGTTTTCTTAAGCCTAACATTGAAATCATTCATCCAGTACAACTATAAACAAGCAATCAACCTATAATCAACATCTAGGTTTCATTATCTAAGCAAACACATGAAAGATCTAGCCTAGCATGTTAAAATGAAGACAAGCATAAGGTATATTCAAACAACACATAGACATATTGAATGAATTGAAAGAAGACTTATCTTAATTGAACATGAAAGGTTTCAAGGGGTGAAAACCATTGAAAATACTGTTACAAACGACCTAGGGTTTATTAGGTTCGGCCCTAGTATTCTCCACACAAGTTCCTCTTTTAATGAATGAAAAATAGAAAAGTATATATAGATTTTGTGAGGTGACGGCGTCAAGAGTAAATTTCTGACGCCGTCATCTCACCGCCAATAAAGTTCTCGGACTGCCTAGATTTGGTTCTGACGCCGTCATGTGTAATCCTTCTTCAGGTCGTCACCAAAATATCTCTTGACGCCCTACTTCTAACGCCTTCAGGTTTTCTCTGGGTCGTCATGGATTTTGCTCTTGACGCCGTCATATTTTCCTTCTTGACGCCGTCAGGTACTGTTCCCAACATGTAAAATTAAGTCTTTGCCATTTTCTTCACTTTTATCCTCCAAAAACGTCCAAAATGCTTCCTTTTCCAGAATTCACTCCCAAAGTACCTAAAATCACAAAAGGAACGATTTAGGGCAATATTTGATCAAATAAATTCAATTTCGAGCTTAAATGACCCCCTAAAAATGGTTCATTTTTCACCTCATCGTATACCCTTACACTTGAGATTTGCTTGTCCTCAAGCAAATGCGCTTTTATTCTAGTCAAAATACAAGTTAAGGGTCATTTAACACTAATATAAAAGTAATTACAACAAATAATTGTTCCACTAAAGACCAAAGACAAGCACGGAGGTCATACACTAGCACCTCACAAATAGTGTTTAGATACTCACATCTCTCGGGTGTAATAAAGTAATATCACAATATGGAAATGGAAAACATCTCTCACTACCTGTCATAGCAAAATAGATTACAATAGGCTTGGGAAAGGATCAAACCTCCACCACATGGCGTAAGCACCTAGGATAAACTATCAAAGAGGTCTTTTTAAAGGGTTGTAATGTTAGGTGTAGGGATATGAAATACATGGTTTTGTTGGATATAGGCAATCTTTACTTGTGGCGAGTTAACAATCTTGGTTAATTACATGTATAATATGGCGTTGCTAAGCCAAGACTAGACTCGACTTAAGCTAATAAATGAAAAAATAACAAAAACATAAAATAAACATGAATGAAATTGGATGATAGTCCGTATGTTTTTTTCTTTTCTCTTTTTTATATTTTTTTTTCTTTATTTATTTATTTTTATTTTTTATTTTTTTCTCTTTTTTTTTCTCTTTTTTTTTTTTCATACTCTCTTACTCTACCATCCAAAATAATACATCATAGGGAATGAATATTCCTCTTACACTTGAATTTTTACATACTTTACAAATAACTAATCTAATGACTCGAATTAAGATAATCAAAACACTTGGAGTACTTTCAAGATTAACGTACATATGGGGGTAATATATGATGTTCTTCTCCATTACTCCATAATGTAATACACCGTAAAATCCCAGGTCATTTATTAATGTTAATTTCTAAACTAAGCCATTTTTATGGGCTAATTTAAAATTTTTATATAAGGCACTGTTTGTTTGAGCACCCGAATGTTTTAATCACTGTCTGTTTAACACCCGATTATGTTTTGTCACCCGATATCACCCGAATGTCACTCTTGGATGTCACCCAACGAGGTTAACACCGGTAACTCCACTTGCGACCCGACACTTTGATTTGACACCGGTATATTAATTTTATATATACTGAAGTATATATATAATTATGACAAATTATTTTTACTATGTATATATATATATAGTATGTGTATACGTATGATGGCACCGTTTATATTTTCACAGTTTTCACGAACCGACACCGACACCGAAATAAAAGTTACGAAAACACTAGTCACGATACCTCGTTAGATTTTGGGCCGAATATCACCCCCTTAGCCCAAGTGTCCTTCTTTTCTTTTCACCTTACTGCTAGGCCGAACCACAACACTAGCCCACCCATGCCACTTTCCATTTTATTTCTTTGGGCCGAGACTTATGCACAGCCCACTGGCTATTCTTTTTGTTCTTTCTTTTTGCTGCTACGCATGAAATACGAACGAGAACCATGGATGTTCCTTGCTATAATATGCACACGTTTTTCACTTTGTTTGTTCCCCTCAAGCTTGACAACCACATGCCATATCTTTTGACTTTGAACCACTCGACAAGGAGCCACCACAAGAGCCGTCCGTCCCTTGGTTAAACATAGTACACGCCGAACATTACTAACCACTAGGTATTGTGTTTCTTAAAATCCAACACAATCAATAAACAAGTCTTCCAAAGTACTCTCATGGTCTAAAACTAACAATTAAATATGGGATGTAGCCTTTGAACCCTCTCAAACTCGACAAGACATCACAAGTATAGGATAGACAACCTTGTCGAGCAAGAAGTGACCATTCGACCTTGTTGTGTTTCTAGGAGCATTCGAACCACCCCATCCACCCTATATAAGCCACAATAAATGCTAGAAACTCACACACTCTCAACTCCACAAAACTTCCAAGTCAAACACTCCATTGCTCCATTTCGTGCTACTGTCGAGAAGATCTTGGACACAAGTAAGGTTTGGATCAAGAATACTACTTGGGTAGGTTATATTTTGGAACGAGGGTCACGAAGGAGAGAGTACCACGTTTGCTCGTTCACTTGTCTCGTATCACACGAACTCTTCACCACCTTTTGGTGTTGTAAGTCTTCATATCCTATTTCATTTTCATACTTTAGTTTCATGCTCATCACGTATGCATATCATATAACGCACACAATATATCTAGTTGACACTTTCATTATCAATGAACACCCTTCACATGTCTCGACACCCCTAGGAATGGACTCGTCTCTTCGTATTTACACGTACAATTTATATATTTTCTTCGACACCCTAAATCTTCGACCCAAGCTTAACCGAGTCGACCACACATGCAAGTCATATACGAGTTTATATCACGAAAACTAGACCCAAATCAAACCTAGTCGAACTATATTAACAAGCATGTAAAAATTACCACATGGGCCTATTTTGGGCTAACGAGCCCAACTTATAATTTTAAAGAGATTTTCAGTTTCAAGGTTGAGATTTAACGGGGAGCATAAAACTGAGTTTAAGTATTTTCACAAGTTTCAAATGCTACTTATGATGAAATAAAAAGGTTGGTTTCGAAAATTACATCAAGGACTATGTTTGCAAAAAGTTTCACGTTAAGGGACTAAAACTGTCAAAAACACAAACTTTTGGACCAATTTTAAAATACCGAACTCTTTTTGAAATCGAGGGTAAAAACCGTCATTTGGCCTAAGTTTGGGGAATAAAGTGTCAAAAAGTACAAAAAGGACTAAAAGGAAATTATTTTTGACCAAAGGGTAAAAAGTGTAACTTTGTTAAAGTTAAGGGTAACTTTTGATGATAATTATATTCTTACAAATATATTTACTTATACAATAAATCTTATAAATATTAAAACTTATATGATATTTTGTAACTTTAAAATAAATACGTACTTTACTAAAAATATTTACGTATAAATATTTTTATTAACGACATTTATATCACGGAATAAACTGATATTTATCAAACACCGATTCGTAGCAACGCAAACAATAACTACGTAAAGTTATTTGAAATATATTTAAGACACCCGAAACGGATATCACCGTACACGAGACATATCACATGTCATTTACAACACGAATCTAAAACACCGATTACAATGTATTATTTAGGTTGCAAGTCGGAGGAATTTCATTGCTAGTCATAGCAATACACCATCACTTTTGAGCACCGTTGTGATTACGCACCTTTCAGGTGAGTTCATGGTCCCACATTTTTAATTGTTTTTAAACCTCGTGGGGAGATACATGCTATGAATCGAACACAAGTATTTTTCTGTATGCTGTTATCACCTGATATTGCCTAAGTTGACACCTGTGCTACAAGTCCCTCATATCACGAACCTTAATCACTTGCGAGTGAGCGCGAATATAGTTGATAGATCTATTGGAATGGCAGCCCACCTCTGTCAAGGTGATCACTTGGCAGGAGGTGTGCTATATTCGAGGTATTATGGAAATTTGGCACATTTCCTGTCACCGAGGGCCCCTTGTCATTTACATCTGCTGTGGTGTAGATTATGGTTATTATCTTTATGATATGTCAAATCAATGTTAAGGCTTGCGTTTCGTGAGGCTTAGAAGCAATATTACACCCATTTAGTCAAGACCTGTCTATCTTGGCTTGTTTATTCCAAATGCTTGACTTGTGTTCACACTATTACTATTTAAACTACTATGGATTCACTCAACCTTTGTGTTGACTCTTTAAGCATGTTTATCTCAGGAAATTAGCAAGCATGGCGGCACGGAGCTGGCAAAAGGGCACAGGACCTCCCTTTTATTTCAATAATTATATCATTCTTTACAAACTCATCACCACTTTTGTGAAACAACTAACATTTTGGAAAATGTTTGTAACTCCAAATATTTGAGTTTTCATGGAATGATATTGACAATCTTTTGAATTATTTTCTATGAGTATGACTGTGTACTAAACTATAATGACCCCGATTAGACTTCCGCTGCTTAATCAAATTTCGGGGTGTTACAGATTGGCATCAGAGCCATGGTTATAGAGAACCAAATGATTTTTCAAAACATTAGACTATAACCTCACCAGATTTTTAAACAAACTATTTATCACCAAAGTGCCCTCCGTGCCAGCGCTTGCCAACGTCATGTTTTAAGGTTTGATTTTTAGCACCCATTGCGTTTAGCTCACTATGACACTATGATCACTGTGCATGTAGCATTATGTAGACTAAATGACTTATATCACTGCTATTTTTGGGATATTACAGTACCATGTCTCCCCCGGTTATTATTTTGTCCGACAGTGACGACGTCGTACCAGCATCATCCACTCACCCTACTATTGACTTATCTGATTATGACACCCAAGACACCCATGATTCTGACCATGACACCCAACCTGTATCACCTGCTATACCATCTCCTGTTCCATCTGGAGACCCCTCTGCTGATACTGAGCCCTTTGAGGAGGGTGAGGTTGCTTCTACACCCATTGATTCTTTTGCTATTCAGCCTCTTTTTCGTCCTGTTTGTGGACCCATGACACAGGGACAGTACCTTTATGACCAGTACCTGACATCTCAGCAGTTTCTTGCGGCTGATGATCGTCCTACACCACCTGCTAGTCACCACTCCGGTTCAGATGCTGATGACGAGTCTTCTGACTCCGATACTTCTAACACTGCTGCTTCTGTTCCACCATCATCCCCGCCTGCACCGATTCGTCGGCGCAAGCGAGTGAGGATTCTTGAGCCCTATGAGCCTGAGCCTTTCGGTGAGTTCTTTCGATATCATGAGGGAGACTATACCCGCAAATGCACGGCTCGGAAACGAGTCTGCTTTTTGCCTGCTTCTACTGTTACACCACCTGTATCTACACCTGTACCTACACCTGTATCATCACCCATATCTGTACTACCACCTGTTTCTATGCCAGATTTGACACCTGTGGCATCACCAGCACCCCCACCATCACCTGTATCACCCCCACCTAAGCCACATCCGTACATGTTGCCTACTTACACCGCACCCCACACCTCTGAGGTTTTGCCACCCATGCCACCACCTACAGTTTTCTACTCTCAGACTACTATTGTACCGATACCATCACCTACTACATCACCTGTACCATCACCTACTCCCACTGAGACACCCACCTCACCTGGCATTCATAGATTGGTTGATGCTCGTCGATGGTCGTTTTTGTTAGACTACATACGTAGATGGAGATTGGTTGAGGGATCGCCTAGGGCTGCTGAGCTTGGAGATGGCTCTTCAGCGGTGTTACCGGTCACTGGGGAGCCGATACACCATACTATCCCTCTTTTGGCTGCTAGATTAGTTAGACATGAGGATCATCTTGATGAGCTGTTGAGCGTTATTGAGGATATATCCTTGGAGAGGATAGAGTGTATGCAGGAGGAGGTCGAGAACCTCGTGGTACATAGGACATCATTAGAGATGGTATTTGAGATGATGGGGACAGAGATCGAGGAGGCACAGGCTACCATCACCGAGTTTGGTCATCGGCTAGATGTTCAGAGACACGAGATTGATGATTTGAGAGCGATTGCGGCCATTACACATGAGATGATGGAGCATCAGGCACAGGAGTTAGCTGCATCTAGTTCTACCATCCACACACTTTCGACTACTATTGAGGAGATTCAGGCCCGTGAGAGATCTAGGGATATGGAGATGTTAGGGATGATCAGGATCATCAGAGAGCTGGAGAGGAGATCAGGAGGCGCACCTGGACCTTCATAGATCTATGACATGTCATTACTTACAGAGACATCTTAACTTGCCGCCTGTGGCATTAATAATTGTTGTATCTTATTGTTTTGTAACAATGAATTCAAAAATTATTAAAACTTTATGTTGGTTACGATTGTAACGTATTGATATTGATTTATGATGTTCTAGTTGTCTGATCTTTCTTTTTATTATGCTCCCATATTGAGATTCATTATAATTTCCATGTGTGTTGTTACATGTCGTGATGATTATTTATGAATGATATGGTTTATGTTGATGTATGTATTTATGGTGTGGTTGTGATATGTACTTTGTGATGATCTCGACTATTATAAGTTGGTTACACTATTTCTCTTGTTATTGATGTTTGGGATTTGTACTTATGCACTTGCGATTTTATAGAGTTATGGCCCCAAGGAAAACCGCTACTGCTACCTCGTCACCCGCTATGACCCAGGCTGCTATCAGAAAGTTGGTTGCTGACAGTGTTGCTGCAGCTTTAGAAGAGCAGGCTGCTGCAATGGCACGAACTAGTAGCAATAACCAAGCCACTGCTGAGAACGAGTCCGCTGCGACTCGAAAGTACACCTATAAGGACTTCATAGCTTGTAAACCATCTCACTTCAAAGGAACTGAAGGAGTGACAGAGCTCGCTCGATGGTTTGAGCGAACTGAGACTGTGTTTGTGAGGAGCGGTTGTGCCGCGGAAAGCCGAGTCTTGTTTGCTACTGGAATGTAGTTGGAAGACGCGTTGTCTTGGTGGAATGCAACTGCTCAGAAGATAGGTGTGGAGGAGGCCTATCAGATCACCTGGGCTGACTTTAAGGAGAAGATGCTGAAGAAGTTCTGCCCTAGAGACGAGATCAAGAAGTTAGAAGATGAATTTCACACGTTGGTTGTGAAAGGAAATGATCTCAGGGCTTACGACAGGAGATTTCAGGAGCTTGCCACACTTTGCCCTTCTAAGGTTCCAGATTTGGAAAAGTTATTGGAAAGGTACAATGAGGGATTACCCAGGAGTATTGAGGGAAATGTCACCTCATCTAAGCCTCAATCTTTGGATGAAGCAATGTCCATTGCCCAAAGACTGCTAGACCGGGAGATTAAGCGTAACTCTGCTCAGGGAAACAACGATCACAAAAGGAAGTTTGATGATCGAAAGACAAGCAACAACAACAGTCACGACAGCAACAACAACAGCAGCAATAACAACAACCGAAACCCCAACCGTAACTACCACCATGACAGAAACACCCACCACAACCAACAGAACCGACGACAGGAAGCTGTCAGAGCTTATGTCACCGCACCAGTTAAGGATGCTAGGTATGCTGGACCCCTTCCATTCTGTGACAAATGTAAGATGCATCACAATGGACCTTGCTATGCTAAGTGTGGGAAATGTTCAAGGGTTGGACATAAGACACAAGATTGCAAGGCGACAGGAGCCAACTTGCAACCCGTGGCTATAATATGCCATGCTTGTGGAGAGAAAGGACACTACAGGCGTCAGTGCCCTAACAAGGATAACAATGCACGTGGGAGAGCATACGTGCTGGGAGATGGAAATGTCCAGCAAGATCCGAACGTAGTCACGGGTACGTTCTTTCTAAACAACCGACTCGTTAAAGTTTTATTTGATTCCGGAGCCGATCAAAGTTTCGTATCTATTTCACTCGCACCCCTGCTTAATATTACACCCACCCAACTGGACACAACATATGAGATTGAACTAGCCGATGGGAAGCTAGTAAGCACTAACACTATACTCCGAGGTTGCACTCTACGACTATTAGACACCCCATTTGTTATCGACCTTATGCCTATTAGACTCGGTAGTTTCGACGTCGTTGTAGGAATGGATTGGTTATCCGAGAACCGCGCTAAGATCATTTGTGACGAAAAGGTCGTTCACATTCCACTGAATAACGAAACCTTGGTTGTTCGCGGAGAGCGAAGTAAAACACGTTTGAGCGTCATTTCTTGCGTCACGGTTGTGAAGTACATCGAACGAGGATGTCAAGTCTTTTTGGCTCAAGTCACCGAGAAGAAGTCGGAAGAGAAGCGACTTGAGGATGTGCCAGTAGTCAGGACCTTTCCAGAAGTTTTCCCTGAGGACTTGCCTGGCCTTCCGCCGACTCGTCAAGTGGAATTTCAAATTGACTTGATGCCAGGAGCAGCACCCGTAGCACGAGCACCCTATAGGTTAGCACCGTCGGAAATGAAGGAATTATCCGGACAATTAGAGGAATTTTCGGATAAAGGATTTATTCGCCCTAGTTCATCACCGTGGGGAGCCCCAGTGTTGTTTGTGAAGAAGAAGGATGGAACCTTCAGAATGTGTATCTATTATCGTGAGTTGAACAAGCTGACGGTTAAGAATCGATATCCGTTGCCAAGGATTGACGATTTATTTGATCAACTGCAAGGATCGAGTGTCTACTCGAAGATTGATTTGAGATCGGGTTATCACCAACTGAGAGTTAGGGAAGAAGACATCCCTAAGATGGCTTTCAGGACAAGATATGGTCACTACGAATTCCAAGTAATGCCATTCGGTCTAACAAATGCACCCGCTGTATTTATGGACTTAATGAACCGAGTGTGCAAACCCTATTTGGATATGTTTGTGATTGTATTCATCGATGATATCCTTATTTATTCACGTAGTAAGGAGGAGCACGCAGAACACTTGAAGGCTATACTAACACTGCTCAGAGAAGAGAAATTATACGCCAAATTTTCCAAGTGTGATTTTTGGATTGAGAAAGTACAATTTCTCGGGCATGTTATCGACAGTAAGGGTATTCATGTTGATCCCGCCAAGATCGAAGCTGTTAAAAATTGGGCGTCACCAACGAGTCCTACCGAGATACGCCAATTTTTAGGTCTTGACGGATACTATCGAAGGTTTATTGAAGGTTTTTCAAGGATTGCCAAACCTTTGACTGAGTTAACACAAAAGAAGAAGAAGTTTGAATGGGGAGAAGAGCAAGAATCGGCATTTCAGTTTTTGAAGCAGAAGCTTTGTGAAGCACCGATATTAGCACTACCCGAAGGAAGCGAGGACTTCGTGGTATATTGTGACGCATCAATCCAAGGTTTGGGTGCCGTATTGATGCAAAGACTTAAAGTGATCGCTTACGCTTCTAGACAACTTAAACCCCACGAGGAAAACTACACTACTCATGATCTAGAATTAGGAGCGGTGGTATTCGCTCTGAAGATCTGGAGACACTACCTATATGGAACCAAGTGTACGGTTTTCACCGATCACAAGAGTCTTCAGCACATTTTAGATCAAAAGGAGTTGAACATGAGGCAACGTCGATGGCTAGAGTTGCTAAGTGACTATGATTGTGAGATCCGTTATCACCCGGGGAAGGCAAACGTTGTAGCAGATGGCTTCAGTCGAAAGGAACGACTTAGACCTCTCAGAGTTAGGTCATTGGGTATGACAATTAGATCACCACTTCCGTCTCAAATTCTCGAAATTCAAGCTGAGGCCCTTAAGGAAGAGAATAGACCGCATGAGAAGATTTACGGTATGCCAAAAAGCACGAATGGATTTGTCAAGAAACCAGATGGAAGGCTGTGTTTCAAGGACAGGAGTTGGATTCCATTGTATGGAGGAATACGAGATCTCATCATGCACGAGTCTCATAAGTCTAAATATTCCATTCATCCTGGTTCAGATAAGATGTATCAAGATCTAAAGAAGTTGTATTGGTGGCCAAACATGAAAGCTGACATTGCAGAGTATGTCGGTAAGTGTTTGACCTGCTCAAGAGTAAAGGCTGAACATCAAAAACCATCCGGTCTTTTGGTTCAACCCGAGCTACCAATGTGGAAATAGGAAAGGATTACAATGGAATTCATCACAAAATTACCCAACACATCGAGTGGATTGGACACTATTTGGGTTATTGTCGATCGTCTCACGAAGTCAGCGCACTTCTTACCGATCAACGAGACTGATGATATGGATGTTCTTGCACGTTTGTACCTTAAGGAGATCGTTTCCCGGCATGGAGTGCCGATTTCTATTATCTCCGACCGAGACAGCCGTTTCACGTCTAACTTTTGGCGATCTTTACAGAAAGCCTTGGGAACTAAGTTAGATATGAGTACAGCTTACCATCCATAGACTGATGGTCAAAGTGAAAGGACTATACAGACCCTGGAAGACATGCTTAGGGCATGTGTGATTGATTTTGGAAAAGGCTGGGATAAACACCTACCGTTAGCAGAATTTTCATATAACAACAGTTATCACACTAGCATTAAGGCTGCACCGTTTGAGGCACTTTATGGAAGAAAGTGTAGATCACCAGTTTGTTGGGCTGAGATTGGAGATGTACAACTCTCAGGTCCCGAGTTGATTCTTGAAACCACTGAGAAAATAGTGAAGATTAGGCAACGATTACAAGCCGCTAGGGATCGGCAAAAGAGTTATGCCGATGTGCGAAGGAAACCAATAGAGTTTCAAGTTGGAGACAAGGTCATGCTTAAGGTATCACCTTGGAAAGGGATGATTAGGTTTGGAAAACATGGAAAGCTAAACCCAAGATACGTTGGACCCTTCGACATCATTGAAAGGATCGGTCCCGTAGCATACAAACTTGAATTACCTGAGGAACTCAGTAGAGTACACAACACCTTCCACGTGTCAAATTTGAAAAAGTGTTTATCGGATGAAACACTTGTGATTCCGTTGAAAGAGATCAGAATCGATGATAAGTTGCACTTTATTGAGGAACCCGTTGAGATTATGGATAGGGAGGTCAAACGACTTAAGCATAGTCGCATTCCCATTGTTAAGGTCAGATGGAACTCTAAGAGAGGACCTGAGTACACATGGGAGCGCGAGGATCAAATGCGTGCCAAATACCCACAACTATTCGATGAGACAACCCCGAGCACCGATTCAACTTTGGATTCCGGGACGAATCCAATCTAACGGGTGGGTACTGTAATACACCGTAAAATCCCAGGTCATTTATTAATGCTAATTTCTAAACTAAGCCATTTTTATGGGCTAATTTAAAATTTTTATATAAGGCACTGTTTGTTTGAGCACCCGAATATTTTAATCACCGTCTGTTTAACATCCGATTATGTTTTGTCACCCGATATCACCCGAATGTCACTCTTGGATGTCACCCAACGAGGTTAACACCGGTAACTCCACTTGCGACCCGACACTTTGATTTGACACCGGTATATTAATTTTATATATACTGATGTATATATATAATTATGACAAATTATTGTTACTATGTATATATATATAGTATGTGTATACGTATGACGACATCATTTATATTTTCACGGTTTTCACGAACCGACACCGACACCGAAATAAAAGTTACGAAAACACTAGTCACGATACCTCGTTAGATTTTGGGCCGAATATCACCCCCTTAGCCCAAGTGTCCTTCTTTTCTTTTCACCTTACTGCTGGGCCGAACCACAACACTAGCCCACCCATGCCACTTTCCATTTTATTTCTTTGGGCCGAGACTTATGCACAGCCCACTGGCTATTCTTTTTGTTCTTTCTTTTTGCTGCTACGCATGAAATACGAACGAGAACCATGGATGTTCCTTGCTATAATATGCACATGTTTATCACTTTGCTTGTTCCCCTCAAGCTTGACAACCACATGCCATATCTTTTGACTTTGAACCACTCGACAAGGAGCCACCATAAGAGCCGTCCGTCCCTTGGTTAAACATAGTACACGTCGAACATTACTAACCACTAGGTATTGTGTTTCTTAAAATCCAACACAATCAATAAACAAGTCTTCCAAAGTACTCTCATGGTCTAAAACTAACAATTAAATATGGGATGTAGCCTTTGAACCCTCTCAAACTCGACAAGACATCACAAGTATAGGATAGACAACCTTGTCGAGCAAGAAGTGACCATTCGACCTTGTGGTGTTTCTAGGAGCATTCGAACCACCCCATCCACCCTATATAAGCCACAATAAATGCTAGAAACTCACACACTTTCAACTCCACAAAACTTCCAAGGTAAACACTCCATTGCTCCATTTCGTGCTACTGTCGAGAAGATCTTAGACACAAGTAAGGTTTGGATCGAGAATACTACTTGGGTAGGATATATTTTGGAACGAGGGTCACGAAGGAGAGAGTACCACGTTTGCTCATTCACTTGTCTCGTATCACACGAACTCTTCACCACCTTTTGGTGTTGTAAGTCTTCATATCCTATTTCATTTTCATACTTTAGTTTCATGCTCATCACGTATGCATATCATATAACGTACACAATATATCTAGTTGACACTTTCATTATCAATGAACACCCTTCACATGTCTCGACACCCCTAGGAATGGACTCGTCTCTTTGTATTTACACGTACAACTTATATATTTTCTTCGACACCCTAAATCTTCGACCCAAGCTTAACCGAGTCGACCACACATGCAAGTCATATACGAGTTTATATCACAAAAACTAGACCCAAATCAAACCTAGTCGAACTATATTAACAAGCATGTAAAAATTACCACATGGGCCTATTTTGGGCTAACGAGCCCAACTTATAATTTTAAAGAGATTTTCGGTTTCAAGGTTGAGATTTAACGGGGAGCATAAAACTGAGTTTAAGTATTTTCACAAGTTTCAAATGCTACTTATGATGAAATAAAAAGGCTGGTTTCAAAAATTACATCAAGGACTATGTTTGCAAAAAGTTTCACGTTAAGGGACTAAAACCGTCAAAAACACAAACTTTCGGACCAATTTTAAAATACCGAACTCTTTTTGAAATCGAGGGTAAAAACCGTCATTTGGCCTAAGTTTGGGGAATAAAGTGTCAAAAAGTACAAAAAGGACTAAAAGGAAATTATTTTTGACCAAAGGGTAAAAAGTGTAACTTTGTTAAAGTTAAGGGTAACTTTTGATGATAATTATATTCTTACAAATATATTTACTTATACAATAAATCTTATAAATATTAAAACTTATATGATATTTTGTAACTTTAAAATAAATACGTACTTTACAAAAAATATTTACGTATAAATATTTTTATTAACGACATTTATATCACGGAATAAACTGATATTTATCAAACACCGATTCGTAGCAACGCAAACAATAACTACGTAAAGTTATTTGAAATATATTTAAGACACCCGAAACGGATATCACCGTACACGAGACATATCACATGTCATTTACAACACGAATTTAAAACACCGATTACAATGTATTATTTAGGTCGCAAGTCGGAGGAATTTCATTGCTAGTCATAGCAATACACTATCACTTTTGAGCACCGTTGTGATTACGCACCTTTCAGGTGAGTTCATGGTCCCACATTTTTAATTGTTTTTAAACCCCGTAGGGAGATACATGCTATAAATCGAACACAAGTATTTTTCTGTATGCTTTTATCACCTGATATTGCCTAAGTTGACACCTGTGCTACAAGTCCCTCATATCACGAACCTTAATCACTTGCGAGTGAGTGCGAATATAGTTGATAGATCTATTGGAATGGCAGCCCACCTCTGTCAAGGTGATCACTTGGCAGGAGGTGTGCTATATTCGAGGTATTATGGAAATTTGGCACATTTCCTGTCACCGAGGGCCCCTTGTCATTTACATCTGCTGTGGTGTAGATGATGGTTATTATCTTTATGATATGTCAAATCAATGTTAAGGCTTGCGTTTCGTGAGGCTTAGGAGCAATATTACACCCATTTAGTCAAGACCTGTCTATCTTGGCTTGTTTATTCCAAATGTTTGACTTGTGTTCACACTATTACTATTTAAACTACTATGGATTCACTCAACCTTTGTGTTGACTCTTTAAGCATGTTTATCTCAGGAAATTAGCAAGCATGGCGGCACGGAGCTGGCAAAAGGGCACAGGACCTCCCTTTTATTTCAATAATTATATCATTCTTTACAAACTCATCACCACTTTTGTGAAACAACTAACATTTTGGAAAATGTTTGTAACTCCGAATATTTGAGTTTTCATGGAATGATATTGATAATCTTTTGAATTATTTTCTATGAGTATGACTGTGTACTAAACTGTAATGACCCCGATTAGACTTCCGCTGCTTAATCAAATTTCGGGGTGTTACACATAACATTAGTACTTTACCCATGAGTCCCAATCGTCCCAAAACAATATGTACAAGGATATGACTCGACTTAGCAACCATGTAATCAATTAGATAATTAACTAAGGGTTTAAACAAATAACAATAATGCACTAAAGATGAGTGCATACACGGAAGGCTAAGGCGATTTGGTTGTACATTTAAGTGGGGTGTAACAAATTCTTCCTTTAAGTAAGATGCTTAAAGTTAGAAACGAAAAGATAGGCTCGTAGGGGTGTACTAGGAGTTTCGTGTACTAAAAATGAGTACAACGCTAAGGGTGTGGGAAAAATTAGTTGACTTAACTAGCCAAGTAATATGACTTAAATGGTCAAGTAATTATGATACGGGTTTAACACAAGGGTGATCCTAATGCCTCTTATCATGTAGTAAATCCTACTACACAAATGTAGTCTTACTAGTGGTCTCGGGATGCATCACTAACGCAAGTTCTAGAATCTAAATGCTACCGGTACACTCATAAGCACTAATAGTAAATGCTTTTCCTATCAAATCTAAAGGCGAACCTCACATATTTGGGTGGAAATTTTTTCTGAATGGTACGGTTTTGTGCTAGTCATACAATCTCCTATCCATGAGACGCTTGCTATGGCCAAAGTTTCACTCCTAAATGTTGTAAAAAATTTTAAATTTGGCGCTAAAATTACACTAACAAGTATTTCTCATAATTTTATTACACACCTACCATCAAACAAACAAACTCAAGCAAAAGTGTATCTGTAAGGTATCATCATTTTACCCTCCCCTTACACTTAGGATGAACATTGTCCCCAATGTTCAATTAAAGAATGTAAAAGTGAAACAGGTAAAAAGAATGAAATCAAATACTCCCCTGATTCGCTCGGTATGGATAATATGGTAACTAGGTTAGATCTTCCTCCAAGAAAATGAACAAACAAAGCTTCCCTTCCAGAATATAAATCATCTTCTTGTCATATATAACCTGTTAAACCTGAGAAAACAGACAAGGCAACCTCGCGTAAAATCGACGGCAATCTATATATGCTAACAAATCCTAGAAAACAAAATAAGATATAATGCTTGTGGAATGATGTTTGCAGATCTCCTGGAGATTATAAAACTAAATATTCAACAAAAACTTTAAGACTCCGTTAGAAAAACAAAACTGGTAAAATTTCCAGAATTTTACACGTGACGCCGTCAGGAATTTCTTCCTGACGCCGTCAAAAGTGACCTGCAGAAATTCTTATGTTAAGTTTCTGGAAAATTTCTGGAAAATCTTCGTCCTACTTCCTGGAAAATCCTGCAAAACATCATTATGACTCGATACAAGCATTTGACTCTAACAAATACGAATATACATTTTCACTTAATATTGTGGAGATTCATGATCGAGTTTGTTTCTTAAAAACATATTTGGGGTTTCCCCTTACACTTATCTTTTGCGAAATACCTTTGGATGAAGTTAAGATTAATCCAAACAACAAAGTAAAGTATTTTCACCATTTTAGTTTTGAAACATGATCTACCAACAATAAAAATAAAGTATGCATACGGAAGCAAATAACAATCAAACAAAATAAAAATCACACAAAACATGGGTTGCCTCCCAAGAAGCGCTTTTCTTTATTTACGTGTCTTGTAGCTAGACTCAAGGTCATGGGTTACTACGTGACCTCATCGTTGATTTGACTCTCTAGGTCATCTCCTATATCGGTATCGCTTTCATATTGTAGGTATTTTGGGTCTTCGAACTCCAAGACATCTGTTCGATATTTGGACCCAAGTTTACTAACATCCTTAAAGAATCCACATGATAAATCAGCAGTGTTCTTACATCCTCTCCGAATATCTTCATCACATAAGATAAGTTGAGAACTTAGCTTATCAAGCCCGTCATAATCGATTTTGTTTAGATCTTTTCTCTTGTATAGCGTTTGGTATGACACCCTCCTAACTCCATCAGCGAAGGTCATGATTCCGTTCCGGTCATCAACTATTAAATTAGTGATTTCACAGAAAGGTGCTCCGAAAACAACTTGTGACAACCTTGGGTCAACATAGTCTTTGATGTTGTCCACGATTGTAAATTCCATAGTGAATGCCATATTTCCTACGAATACCTGGATTTCATGATCTCTACCAATCAAATTCTCTCCCTTATAAATCATTCCCCATCTGCAGATATTGTTATAGTGAAATAGGGACATAAAATTCTTAGGTAGGAATACGTTAATGTAGACATTATCGAAATACTTATGACCGATCATGCAGGGGATTTTGAGATTATTCGGATCACGTCGACTTATCCTCCCCAATCCTCCATCCCTTGATCCATATAGATTCTCTTCCAGAGATGGACGGTACTCGTACACCTCCTCATTACCTCTACGAAAGATTACCTTCTTGATGCCATTGGTGAATAAGGCACTACCATCCCTTTCATCAAGGATTACTCCTGAATTATTGACAAATGGTTTCCCGAGAACAAGGTTGGTTGATGTTAGATTAGTGATAGGGTCTATGTTATCGACCACGGTGAGGTCGGTGTTATAGACGAATTCCCCAATCATAACTGATAAATCTTTTATTACCCCGTCGTTATTGATTCTACCATTTACCGTGCGTTCAGGGAAGGCTTCATGGTAAAGGGCAAGGGGGATTATGTTGACAGGGAGGCTAGGGTCTATATAAGTATTGGTAAAGAACCTTGTCCAAAGAGTGCAGGAAATCTTGAAAACTTTAAAGTTGCTTCCCTCAGTCCTATCACTACTCCTATTAGCCACTCCCACCAAATCTTTCTCGGGTTCCTCTATAATAGATTTACCCGAGATTGCTGGATTTCTCGTGTGCTCTTTCGACCTCTCTTTTATTCCATCCAGTTTACTAGATTCTTGAGTGATGGAATCCTCGAGTGAGTTGGCAGGGCCCTTGGTCAATTTGTGGTCTAACCTTGAGGTTTCATCCTTAGCTTTATGATCTATATGTCCAGCTGGTTGTTGGCTCTGGTTAGGTGTGGGAGCGGATATTGTGGTGATGGTATTTACAAAATGAATTGGTCCTAGGGGGTTAACAGGATCTTTCACCTTTGGTGATAGATGTTTAAATAGCTTACTAGGACTTTTTATTTTCACAGGAGAAGTTGGCTGATTCATGACGGAGACAGATTTGACCTCTTCAGCTTGAATCGGTTTACTAACAGCGTGCTCTTTAATAGCAGTTAACAAATTACAAATCTTGTTATTCATATCGGCTTGCTATTGTCTAAATTTAGCCTCGAGCGTAGAAAGCTGTAATTCTTGAGATAGAATGAACTTTCGCAAGGCATCTTCATAGCTTTGCCCAGGAGTGCTCTGTGACAGGAAATGCTCGAACCATTCGAGTGGGGAGGAGTCATTGAAGGATACGCTCCGAGTTTGGTATCCTCTGAAATTAGGTTTATCCTTCCATGCTTCATAGGCCTTGTCAAAGTTTCGAGGACCTCGACCAATGTGGGATGATATGAATTCATTATAAGCACGTTTTGGAAGCTCCATGCAGTTATGAGTTTCGTGAGGGCCATTACACAATTTACATGAAGAAGCGATTTTGTTCACTTGGCTTGAATGTTTAGGGGCTTCGTAAGATTTCATGAGAAACTTGACTCGACCTTCAAGTTCCATGATCCTACGGTCGGGAGTGCTAGAATTGTTCGAAGGCAAAAATATTGCCTTGACCGTTTTGTTCAAATCACGGGGATCATTCCAACTTTCGTTGTCATAAAGAGCAAGATCTTCTATGAGTTCCCATGATTCTTCCGCACTTAGATCACGTAGCTTGCCACCGGCCGATTGGTCAATGGTTGGCCTTGTGGAAAGATCGATATGGTCATAGAAGATTTGGACTTAGAGCCAAAGGTCTATGCCATGATGAGGGACTTTTTGGAGTAAGTCCTTGAAACGAGTACATGCTTCATATAGAGTTTCACCTTGATGTTGTTGGAACATCAAGATATCATTTCTGAGCTTGGTAGTTCTCCCCGGTGGGAAAAATTGAGCAAGGAAACGAGTGGTGAGATCATCCCATGAGGTGATGGATCCCGCGGGTAAACGCTCAAGCCATTGACAAGCTTGATCACGTAGAGAGAATTGGAATAAGCGTAATCGGGTTGACTCTCTAGTTGTAGCATCAAGGTCTATAGAATCTACGATTTTGAGGAAGTCCTTGAGATGTTGATTTGGATCTTCGAAATGAAGTCCATGGAATGCACATCCGCTTTGCACCAACCGGATGGTGTCGGATCGCAAGGGAGACACATTGGCTCCTTGGGTGAGCTCAATGGTGTTTCGGTAGCCTTGGTGGCTAGGTTGGGAATACTCTCCTAGGGTTCCAGGCCTAAGAAGCTGGTTAGCTAGTGGTGGGTTTTGTGGGTGGTCTTGTTGTGGTGGGTTGATGGGTTCAAAGATGTTACCACCTTCCATGATGTCGGATGGTAAAGATTACGAACAAAAACACAAAGAAATAAGTGTTGGGTCTGAAACTGCTGCTGAGTAAAACTGCTGCTGAGTGAAACTGCTGCTAGTGGTAATGATTCTGCTGCTAAGGTCAAAGTGCTGCTGAGGATAAATACTGCTGACAGAATCTGCTGCTAATATGATAAGGATGTATACGGTTTAGATAAATATAGAATAGATTGTGTAAATATTATATTTATCTAGAATATACGTATCTTGTAGAGAAAGGTATTGTAAACCTAGTAGGACTCCTTAGTCTATAAAAGGAGGATCCTAGGGTTAGTTTATGTACGTATTATTATTCACTTCAAGGTTGTAAAACCCTAGCATTGTTGAGTGCTCGTATTAATAATATTGAAGTGTTGAAAGAGAATCATAATTCTTCTTAAGTTAAGCTTTTATATTCCGCGTATTAGCTTAAGTATTCATTCAAGTTAACTTCTATATAAGATCGTTTAAGCTCAACTGGGATCAACAAGTGGTATCAGAGCTTGTGATCTAGAAGTTATAATCAAGAAGATTTTGTTTCTTTAAAGTTTGCTGTTCCAAATCGTTTGCTTAAGATGGGTGATGAAACTCATATGGTGACTGCTTCAAGGGTACCTATGCTCAATCCTTCTGAGTATGAGCTATGGAAGAGGAGGATCAGACAATACATTCGCATGATTGACTTCAACATGTGGAATGTGATTGTTAATGGTGATTCTGAACCAGAGAAGAGTGCTGATGGTAAGGAGATACCAATCAAGTCTGCTGAAGCTAATGCAACTAGGAAGCTGGAAATCAAGGCTCATAGTATTCTCTTAATGGGAATACCTAATGAATTTCAAATGGACTTTGATGATTGTGAAACAGGAAAAGCATTGATGGATGATGTGGAATTCAGGTTTGGAGGGAATGATGCTACTAAGAAATCCAGGAAGAACATGTTGAAGCATCAGTTTGAAAACTTTACTTCTGAATCTGGAGAAAAGATAATTGGCACATACAACAGGCTAAATCAACTAGTTAGTCATCTAAAGCTTGTTGGTTATGTTGTTCCACAGGAAGATGTGAATCTCAAGTTCCTAAGAAGTCTTGCACCTGAATGGAGTATGCATACAGTGGTGTGGAGGAATAAGCCTGACTTTGAAACAATGAAGTTAGAGAGCCTCTACAACAATTTAAGGGTGTATGAATCTGAATTGTCTACTTCTTCTAATTCATCTTCTAGTGCACAAAATCTTGCTTTTGTGTCTTCGAAATCCAAAGAGACTCAAGAATCTCACTCTACTGCTTATGGAGTCTCTACTGCTGATGGATCTGCTGCTGGTTCAAATGACAAGATTTCTACCAGTGATGTTGCTTTATGTGCATTCTTGGCTGAGCTTACTACTACCATAAGGTCACATGTCATAAATCAAGATATGGATCATATTGATCCAGATGATCTTGAAGAAATTGATCTCAAATGGCAAATGGCAATGTTGACTTTAAGAGCAAGAAAGTTCTGGAAAAAGACTGGAAGAGAAGTTAAATACAAGGCTAAGGACAGTCCAGGCTTTGACAAATCAAAGATAGAATGCTACAACTGCAACAGGAAGGGACATTTTGCTAGAGAGTGTAGATCTCCAAAGAAGAATGTTGATGTTCCAAAGAAGACTGAAGAATCAAAGTCTGCAATGGTAGCTTGTGATGGGCTGGGAGATTATGACTGGAGTGATATGGCAGAAGAAGAACCAAATTTCTCTTTGGTTGCTGCTGTTCAACCCAAAGTGCATAACTTTGCACTTATGGCATATGGTTCATCATCAGGATCTGACTCTGAGGTATCTAATGACTCTGAATCATCTGGTTGTTCTTTTAAATCTTGTTCTGACACTATTGAAGTACTTAAGGCTAGGAATGAGAGTTTAAATAGAGAAGTTGAACACCTAAAACTTGATAACTTAGGTTACAAAGTAGGTATTCAAAATGTTGAAAGAAGATTAGAATATCTTAAAGAGTGTGAGAAGGAATATGTAGATCAACTTAATCTCAGAGATATAGAAATTTTTAAGAAAAACAGTGAAGTAGAAGTTCTTAAAAATAAGTTGGTAGAAGCAGAAAAAGAAAAAGAGGAAGCTCTTGCTGAAAAAGATAAACATGTAGTAAGAGTACAAAAACAACAATTTGCTTCTGATATGGTACATAAATCTATTGAGAATAATTTGATGAGAAAAGGTAGTGGAATTGGGTATAATGAAGTGGCTCCTCCAGCCAAAAGTGCTTTTGCTCCACCAGGAAAAGAACTATCCTTCATTAGTGAGCTGAATATTGAAAAACCTGTAGGTGAAAGTAGCACAAGTGTTAATGAGACACCTAAGGTTGAGGCTAGAAAATTTCCTGAAGCTCCAATTATTGAGGATTGGTATTCTGATAGTGATAGTGATGAGGAACAGGTTAAAAAGAATCAAAGTGTGAAAAAGGAAGAAATTCCTACTCAGGTTAAACCTAAGGTAGAAAAGGTAAAGTTTGTTAAACCTGTGTTAGGAAATAACTTCTCTAGAAAACTGGTAGAGTACAATGAGGTACCTAGAGAACAGTTGGAAAGGTTCAATAATAAGCCTAGGGGTAACCAAAGAAACTTCAATAATCTAGTTTCAAAAAGATTAGGTGATCAGTTTCAATTACAAAAGAAGGCTTGTTATAAGTGTGGTAGCTTTGACCACTTGATTGTTAGATGTCCTGAACACCAAAAGCCTGTTTGGAATCAATACACTAGGGTGAATCACAAATATGTAACTAAACAAACTCACCCACATCCTAATAGAAACATGGTTCCAAGAGCTGTTTTGTTGAGATCTGGTGCTACTAGATCTATTTATGCTGCTAAATCAAATGGTGTTTTCAAATCAACAACTAGTTCTTTTACTGGCTCTACTACTAGTAAGCATTCTGCTGCCAGTATGCACTCTGCTGCTAGCAAGCAACCTGCTGTTAGTACAAAACTTTCTACTTCTGAGCCAAAACATCTTCCAAATACAGTTGTTGGTAATCACTTTTATGCTGTTAAGGCCTCAGCTTGCTGGACTTGGAAACCAAAAACAAATGTTTCAAACTCTGTTTCCAAGAATAGTAGTGCATCAAGTGATTTGAAGAAATTTGATTATACTGATGCACAGGGCAGATCCAAGTCAGTAATGGCTTGGGTCATCAAGAGAAACTGATTTTTCTATTTTTCATGTGCAGGTCAATCTACTGGATGAGCTTAAGGATATGGTTATTGTTGACAGTGGATGTTCTGGTCACATGACAGGAGATGAGTCTCAACTTGAAGACTTTGAGGCTTTTGATGGTGGTTATGTAGCTTTTGGGAATGATCCAAAAGGTGGAAAGATTGTTGGTATTGGAACTCTAAGAACTGGAAATTTGGACTTTGAAAGGGTGTTCCTTGTGAAAGGACTTAAGTTTAACCTTTTTAGTGTCTCACAAATGTGTGACAAAAAGAATTTTGTTCTTTTTACAGACACTGAGTGTATGATTCTTTCTCCTGATTTTCAATTGCCAGATGACAAATCTGTGCTTCTGAAGGTCCCTAGAAAAGAAAATATATACAGTGACCATATTAAGAATATTATTCCTAAGAGGGCTTTAACTTGTCTAATTGCAAAGGCCACTATTGATGAGTCCAAATTATGGCATAGAAGATTGGGACATCTAAACTACAAGACTATGAACAAATTGGTGAAAGGAAATCTTGTGAGAGGGATGCCTACAAAGACTTTTGAGAATTGTGAAACCTGTGTTGCATGTCAAAAGGGTAAACAACACAGAGTTTCTTTCAAGTCCAAGACTGTAAACACAAATACTGAGCCATTGCACTTGCTACATATGGATTTATTTGGGCCTGTATTTGTAAAAAGTTTGAATAAGAAATCATATTGTCTTGTTGTCACTGATGACTTTAGCAGGTTTACTTGGGTGTTCTTTCTAGCCACCAAAGATGAAACTCCAGAAATACTCAAGGCATTTATTACAAGAGTTGAAAACCTGTACAATCACAAGGTGAAGATTATCAGATGTGACAATGGTACTGAGTTCAAGAATAGTGTGATGAATCAATTCTGTGTGGGGAAAGGAATTCTAAGACAGTACAGTGTAGCAAGAACTCCACAACAGAATGGTGTTGCAGAAAGAAGAAACGGGACACTTATTGAGGCTGCAAGAACAATGTTATCTGATTCAAAACTACCTATTCCTTTTTGGGCTGAAGCTGTGAACACTGCATGCTTTGTGCAAAATAGAAGTAAGGTGGTCAAGCCTCATAACAAGACACCATATGAATTGTTTCATGGGAAGAAGCCACTGATTGACTTTCTCAAACCATTTGGATGTCCTGTTACAATTTTGAACACTAAGGATCAGCTAGGCAAATTTGATGAAAAAGCTGATGAAGGGAATTTGGTTGGTTATTCTGTGATTAGTAAAGCCTTCAGGGTATATAATAAGAGAACCAAACATGTAGAGGAGAATCTGCATATCAAGTTTAGTGAAAACACATTTAATTCTGCAGGGAAAGGACCAGAATGGTTATTTGATGTTGATATTCTTGCCAAAACAATGAACTATGTTCCTGTAATTGCCAGTGTTGATAAACCACAGGAAGAGTTTGTTGTGATTGAGAAATGGAAGATTGGTCCAACCTTTGTACCCTTTCAGAAGGAACAAAGCTCTCAAGATGATGTTGTTTCTCATGAAAAACCTAAGGAAACTGAAGAAGGTATTGTCATACCTAATGAAGCAGAACAAGTAACTCCTGAAGTTCCCAAGGTAGTTGTTGATGTCTCTCTTACACAGCCAGAAGACTCTACTGCTAGGCCAAAAGATACAACTACTGCTTCAACACATTCTGCTTCCAAGCCTACTAACTCTACTGCTACTTCAATGTTTCCTAATTTGGACTCTCAGGGCAGACCTATTGCTGAATCTATCTATCCTGATGATCCAAATATGCCTCCTCTTGAGAATATTTATTATGACACAGATGATGATGCACTTGATGGTCAGTTATTTGGAGCTGCTGCTGATTTTACTAATTTGGAACTCAATATTCCTGTTAGTCCTACAACTACCACAAGAGTACACAAGGATCATCCAAAAGATCAAATTCTAAGTGATCCACAATCATCTATTCAAACTAGGCAGATGACTAAAGCACTGAAAGATCTTCAACATCAAAGTTTCTTTGCCAGATCTCTACATCAAAGAAATAGTCATAAAGATCTTCAAAATTGCCTGTTTGCATGTTTTCTTTCTCAAATTGAACCCAAAAACACTTACAAAGCCCTACAAGAAGCAAGTTGGGTAGAAGCAATGCAAGATGAGCTTTTACAATTCAAGCTGCAAGAAGTTTGGACTTTGGTTGAACTACCTAATGGAAAAAGAGTAATTGGCACAAAATGGGTTTTCAGATGTAAAAGAGATGAGAGGGGAATTGTCATAAGGAATAAGGCAAGGTTAGTAGCACAGGGATACACACAACAAGAAGGCCTTGATTATGATGAGGTATTTGCACCAGTGGCAAGAATAGAAGCAATTAGAATATTCTTGGCTTATGCTTCATACAAAGATTTTGTAGTGTATCAAATGGATGTGAAAAGTGCTTTTCTGTATGGGACTATTACTGAGGAAGTTTATGTGTCTCAACCACCAGGCTTTGAAGACCCTGATCATCCTGACAAAGTTTACAAGGTTAATAGAGCAATGTATGGTCTACATCAAGCTCCTAGAGCTTGGTATGACACCTTGTCAACCTACTTGCTAGATTCTGGGTTTAGCAGGGGCAAAATTGATAAAACTTTGTTTCTCAAAAGACAAAAGGATGATATTTTGCTGGTTCAAATCTATGTTGATGACATCATCTTTGGTTCTACAAACAAAGCTATGTGTGTTAGTTTTGAGAAGCTTATGAAGGATAAGTTTGCTATGAGTTCAATGGGAGAACTCACCTTCTTCTTAGGTCTGCAAGTTACACAGAAAGAAAATGGCATCTTTATCAGTCAGGATAAGTATGTCAATGATATTTTGAAGAAGTTTGGTTTTGAAGATGCTAAACCTGCCAAGACTACTATGGACACCAGTAAACCATTGCTGAAGGATGAATATGGAAAAGAGGTGGATATACACTTGTACAGGTCTATGATTGGCTCATTGATGTATCTTACAGCATCAAGACCTGATATCATGTTTGCTGTGTGTGCCTGTGCAAGATTTCAAGTGTGTCCCAAGGAATCACATATCAATGCTGTGAAGAGAATTTTTAGATATCTGAGGCATCAACCTAAATTGGGCCTTTGGTATCCTAAGGATTCCCCATTTGATTTGATCTCCTATTCAGATAGTGATTATGCTGGAGCTTCTTTGGATAGAAAGTCTACAACAGGGGGTTGTCAGTTCCTTGGAAGCAGGTTGGTGTCATGGCAATGCAAGAAGCAAACAGTGGTGGCTAATTCTACAACTGAAGCTGAGTATGTGGCTGCTTCAAGTTGCTGTGGACAAGTTCTCTGGATGCAGAATCAATTATTGGATTATGGGTACAATTTCATGAATACTAAAATCCATATTGATAACAACAGCACACTTTGCATAATTAAAAATCCTGTTTTTCATTCTAAAACAAAACATATTGAGATAAGACATCATTTTATCAGGGATTGCTATGAAAAGAAGTTGATCCAAATTGTTAAAGTTCATACTGATAACAATGTTGCTGATCTTCTCACTAAACACTTTGATGTGGGGAGGTTTCAATTTTTAATTGCAAACATTGGTATGATAAATCTTTGAAAAGCTTATCTCTTTGTTTTTGTAAAAGTGTGTAAAGGAATTGTGCTGCTTGTTACTCTGCTGCTCATCATAAAGCATATATTTGTATTGCTATGTACTATGCTGCTAACTCTACTGCTAGTACATATGTTTGTTTGCTTTGTGGTGTTTTGTCTAATATTGTGAAGGAATAAGTCTAGATGATGATTTGCAAACAACAATATTCAGGCAACAAAAGAAGCACACTTATAATTCATTCAAATCAGAAGTTTTTACATCAAAAGAGATTACAAAAACTACTTCTGAAACTTTAAAAGTGTGCAAGAACAACAAATGACTACAACTACTACTTCCTAGGGCATGGCAGTCCAAGAACTATCTTTCTTTCCTTTGGAAGAGGAGAGTTTGTCTTTCTTGTCTTCTTTGCCTTGTTGGACTTATTTGGACGTGGCCTTGATGATTGAGGCCTCTCAGGAGTGGAAGGTGGTTCATTTGGAGGTTCATCTTCATCTGATGATGTGTAGATGAAAGGGGATACAAGCTCTTTTGGGGATGGTTGCCTAACAGGGATCCAAGCTGTATCTTCTGAAGATGATGGAGATTGTGGGGTCATCACAGCCTTACCCCTGGAAGTGCTAGGGGTTTGATTCAAATTGAGGAGATCTTTGAACACCGGAAGATCATGTTTTCTCTTCTTTGCTTGCTCTTTGGTTCTACAACCACCATGAGGAGGACGGAATGGCGGTACATAGGTTTCAAATGGACTCTCATCTTCGGATGATGAATCGGATGAGATATTGATAATTTCGGGTGTTGATTTCATTGTTTGGTGATTTGATTGTAAAGATGGATAGTATTGATTGTGATTGTGGCGTTTTTGAAAGAGATTAGGGTTTGATTGCATAATTTGGGGAAAAGATCTCGCCGGTTTTATAGGGATTACGGAGTGATATGTGCATTAATTGTTATGTATCATTGACCAAGGTCTATAGTCAACTCTGCTGCTGGCTCCAGTTCACTCTGCTGCTAGTTCTATCACTCTGGTGTTAGTTGTGAATGATACGGTTCTGCTGTTATGGTTGTAAGTAAGAGGGTGTTATGTGTAACTTTCATCCATCAGTTTAAAACCTAATTGATCTTCATAATTGGTTTTCATATGTTCTCAATTGAAGTTATCACAAACCCTTACACCTAATCATTCCAATAATCACAAATCCCCAATTTCTCTAAAACCTAATTTATGGAGCTTTCACGTATCTGGGCTGAGCAACACAACAGTGTGGTCGTTTTGAATGAAGAGTTAGTTCCTGAAGGTTTCACAGACATGGTCAAGTTTTTGAATGCTACTTCTCTTAGGTATGCACTCACTGTGAACCCTACTATATTTGTTTCCTACATCAAACAGTTTTGGTTTACAGCTAAAATCAAAACTATGAATGGGGAAAAACATGTCAGTGCTTTTGTAGATGGGCAAAAGGTTCGTGTAACTGAATCATCTATAAGGGAATCTCTTCTCTTAGATGATGAGACAGAGACCACTTGTCTTGAAAACTCTGCTATTTTTGCTGGTTTAAAAGATTTGGGGTATGAGGGGAAACATAAAAATTTAAAATTTCAAAAAGCTCTCCTCTGTCCTCAATACAAGTTTTTGGTACATCTATTCCTTCATTGTTTGAGTCCTAAAACATCTGGGTGGCATGAGTTCAGTACTACCATTGCTTCTGCAATGATATGTCTGTGCAAAGGTCAACCATTTAATTTTTCTAAAATGATATTGGCGGGGTTATTTAAAGGTGTTGAAGATGGTTCTTATTTTCTATATCCAAGATTTCTTCAGATCCTTATTGAAAAACAAATTTCTAAAACAAGAACCCATGTTGCTGAATATGATGCTCCAAAATTGGCTTCAAGAACTTTTACCTTTTTGATTAAGCATGGCAAAGGTTTTTCAGGTGCACATACAAATCTTACTTCTTTCATGGAACAAATTGTGCAAAACAACCAGGGTGAAGGATCAGGAAATCCCACTGATTCCCATCACACACCCAATTTTAGTGCATCTGCTACACAACCTAAAATACTCTATACCCGTAGGAACACCAAAAAGAACACTAATCTTCCTCAGGATAGTGTTAGTATGGCTGTACCAGATGAGGCTGTCCTAGGTGATGGAGAGGACATGTTGGCAAGGGCTGTCACTACTGCTTCTAGCTTAGCAGCAGAGCAGGATAGTGATAACATCATTAAGACCCAAACCAAGGCAACATCTAGAGAAAAGGATTCTTATGAGTCTGATTCTCAGGATGGTAACCCTAGCCAAATGGAAAACATAGGGGGCTTAGATGATCAAACTAGGTTTGATACTGAGTTTTTGTCCCAAGATTCACCTCTCGGACCAGGTCACACAGGTCGAAGTGATGAGGACAGGCCAGTGACTCATGAATTGACGGATCCACTTGTACATGATGACATTGTCAGTGATTCACCTCTCGGACCAGGTAATACAGGTCGAAGTGATGAGACTACAATGCAACTTATTAAAGAATTGACGGCTACTTGTACCACTTTGGGGTTGAAATGTAAATCTTTGGAAGAGAAGGTTCTTAATCTATCTGATGTTGTTGCTGGTCAAGACAAGGTCATCATCAAAATGCGAAAACAGATTAAGAGCTTTAAGAAATCAAGATCTTCAACCTCCTTGAAACGATTGAAGAAAGTGGGGACTAATCAAGTTGTAAGTTCTTCTGAACCATCTACTCATTTGGAAGAGGATGCTTCCAAACAGGGGAGGAATGAAACTATCATGGATTCAGGGGAGGTAAATTTTGAAAAAGTTGATAATGTTCAAGATATGGATGCTGGAATAGTTTCAGGGGAGGTTCCAGTGATTGAAGAAATGGATGTGGATAGTCCTCAGAATAATGAAGACTTTGTAGTTGCTGATAAATCAGGGAATGAAGTTGTTATGGAAAAGATGGTTGCTGCACAAGAAAAGGTGGTAGAAACTCTTAAAACTTTGGAGTCTGAGCAACTAGTGAAGGCAACAGGGTTGATGGGTAATGTGTTAAAGACTTTGGAAGATTCAGTGGTAAAACATGTTGAAAATGCTGCTATTGCTGACTCTACTGCTGTTCATAATTCTGCTGCTAAGGATGTTTCTGGTTCTGCTGCTAGTGGAATAGTGAATACTGCTGAAGCACAAGACTCTGCTGCTGGGTCTATGGACAATGCTGCTGCAGAGGCAATGGTTTTGCTAAGTAAGAAGACTACTGATGACTCTATTTCCAAACAGACACCACAACTACCAACTCAATCATTACCACAACCTATCACAACAACAATTACATCATCAGTAACAAGAAAACCTCAAAAAGGAATAACAATAAAAGAACCTGCTGCTACTCAAAGGAAGACAATCATATCATCTTCTACAGATAAGGGTAAAGGCAAGCAAGTTGATATTCAGAGGTGGATGTATAAAGGCATTGATTTCACAGATATACCTTTTGATTCTTGGCCTAAGGAACTTCTAAGTGAACATGATTCTGCTGTTGCACTTAAATTACATGATGATGATCAACAGTTACTTTTGGAAGAAGAGAAAAGACAGGCTGAAGAATTAAAGAAGTATGATGAATGGGTCAATGAGAAGATCAGAATTGATGCTGATATTGAATTTCAAAAGTTGATCAAAGAGGAAGGTAATGAAACTTCAACTTTTGATGTGCAATCCTGGTACAAGGAGTTTATTATCAAGAAGAGAAAGCAAAATGATGCTGCTAGAAAGAAGATAAAGATACTTAAAGGTCCAACTGTTAAACAACAAAGAAAAGAATATGAAAGATATCTAAAGAATATGGCTGGATGGAAATTGATAGAGTTGAAACCTTATTCTGATAAAGAGGTTTTTGACTTGTATCAACAAACTAAGAGAAGAACAGATACTTTCTATCCTATGGGATGTGCTGAAGACTTGGAACAGATTGCTCAAATGAACAAGAAGTTGATACCTGAAAAGGTAGCTGAAGCAGAGCATGTTCAAAAAGCTAATGTTGTTGAACAGATTGAGGGTGATGCAGCAAAGACTACTTCTTCTGTGCAGGGTGATAAAAGAAAAGGTGTTATTCATAAGTCAGTTGCAAAGAAGAAGAGAAAGATTGGAGAAGGAAGCAGTTCCATGCCTGAAGGAGATGAGTTTAAACATGGTCTTGATCACATTCCTTCTGAGCATCAAAAAGAACAATTGAAGGGTTATACTGTGGTTGGCAAGATGGAAGATCCTGAAGTAGTTGATGCCAAACCATTAGGAATTAAATATCCTATTGTCAAAGTAACTACAGGGTATGATACTAACATTGGAGCATTTCATGATGTCCAGAGATCTGATGGTAAGACTCACAGGTTTCTTAGATTTCAACAGATGTTACACTACTTTGATAGAGAGGATGTTGAAGACTTGTGGAAGTTATACAAGGCAAAGTTTGGAGCTAAGAAATTTGATGGTAAAAAGTATGAGAGAGATCAAATTGATCATATCTTAACTTCTTCTGATAATGTTATGTGGAGAGCTCTTAAACTTATGTTTGAACCTTCAATGGATGATTCTGAATGGACAGAGATAGTAGAATACAAAGTAAGAAAATGGAGACTCTTTCAAGATTCTGGAGTTCATGTGCTAGAAATTGGACCTATTACTTTGTATATGCTAGCTGAAGTAGATTACCCAGTGATAAGATACTGGAATATTGTCAATCAGATGGTTAATGGTGACAAAACACTTAAGCTGCAGAAAGATTATGATTCTGATGATCAAGCATTCAATTTGCTGTCAAAGTATAAGAAGATATTTGATCAACTGAATTTTCAAGAGTTGAAGTGTTTGGAAGCATCCTCCAAGTGATTAATTGAGCTTAGAAGAAACTTACTTATTTAGAAATAAATAATAAGTTTAGGGGAGGATTGTTGGGTCTGAAACTGCTGCTGAGTGAAACTGCTGCTAGTGGTAATGATTCTGCTGCTAAGGTCAAAGTGCTGCTAAGGATAAATACTGCTGACAGAATCTGCTGCTAATATGATAAGGATGTATACGGTTTAGATAAATATAGAATAGATTGTGTAAATATTATATTTATCTAGAATATACGTATCTTGTAGAGAAAGGTATTGTAAACCTAGTAGGACTCCTTAGTCTATAAAAGGAGGATCCTAGGGTTAGTTTATGTACGTATTATTATTCACTTCAAGGTTGTAAAACCCTAGCATTGTTGAGTGCTCGTATTAATAATATTGAAGTGTTGAAAGAGAATCATAATTCTTCTTAAGGTAAGCTTTTATATTCCGCGTATTAGCTTAAGTATTCATTCAAGTTAACTTCTATATAAGATCGTTTAAGCTCAACTGGGATCAACAATAAGATAGACTAAAGAGAACCTAAAAATAAAAATAAAATCTTACTAGAAAGGAATCTAGCAAGTAGACCTAATAAAAAGAAATCCTAACCTAGACAATAACTATTCCCCGGCAGCGGCGCCAAAAACTTGATGCGTGGGAATTGCACCAGGCTTTACCTCTCTAGGGATCTCGAGAAGCTTACAACCCCCACCAGGCAGTGTACCTGATTATTGTAGTATAGTATAGTGACAAGTACTGGGGGATTGATCGTTCAACTTAGGAATAGTGTCTCTAAGATTAGAAAACCTAAGAACTAGGTCTAGAGGTGAGGGATGATTCTTTTTGTATTTTTATGTTTTTATAAAAGCAAATAAAAATCTCGGTTTTTTTAAGGAGTGGGCGGAATTAGTTGCTAATCAACTAACCCAATGACTAAGATGCAATCAAAATAAAATAACAAAAATGAAAATAAACTAAATTAAGGTAGTGGTGTGAGCAATATATGGGAGAATTGTGTTTACTTAGATTTCACTACTCCCTAGATATCTTTTACAGGTTAATTACTTGTTACAGTTGCGTGGATGACGGATTGTATTCCTTAATACCATTCATGGGGTGGCGTACTTACTTCCCCAATCCTATAAGCTCCTACTTCACTCCTATGTCGAGCCGGCTAAGAAGCTCCTAACATGGGATCACTAGAATTTGCTCATGCATTAAATACAATCATAAAAACCTAGTACACATCGGTTCATGTTTCTTAAGACGTTCAAGCAAGTTACACAATGGAGATCTGCCAGTTCTCATAAGCCTAACATTGAAATCATTCATCCATTACAACTATAAACAAGCAATCAACCTATAATCAACATCTAGGTTTCATTACATCTAAGCAAACACATGAAAGATCTAGCCTGGCATGTTAAAATCAAGACAAGCATAAGATATATTCAAACAACACATAGACATATTGAATGAATTGAAAGAAGACTTATCTTAATTGAACATGAAAGGTTTCAAGGGGTGAAAACCCTTGAAAATACTGTTACAAATGACCTAGGGTTTATTAGGTTCGGCCCTAGTATTCTCCACACAAGTTCCTCTTTTAATGAATGAAAAATAGAAAAGTATATATAGATTTTGTGAGGTGACGGCGTCAAGAGTAAATTTCTGACGACGTCATCTCACCGCCAATAAAGTTCTCGGACTGCCTAGATTTGGTTCTGACGCCGTCATGTGTAATCCTTCTTCAGGCCGTCACCAAAATAAGTCTTGACGCCCTACTTCTGACGCCTTCAGGTTTTCTCTGGGTCGTCATGGATTTTGCTCTTGACGCCGTCATATTTTCCTTCTTGACGCCGTCAGGTACTGTTCCTAGCATGGAAAATTAAGTCTTTGCCGTTTTCTTCACTTTTATGCTCCAAAAAGTCCAAAATGCTTCATTTTCCAGAATTCACTCCTAAAGTACCTAAAATCACAAAAGGAACGATTTAGGGCAATATTTGATCAAATAAATTCAATTCCGGGCTTAAATGACCCCCTAAAAACGGTTCATTTTTCACCTCATCACCCCCATATGTGCATTAATCTTAAAAAGTACTCCAAGTGTTTTGATTATCTTGATTCGAGTCATTAGAGTAGTTTATTGTAAAGTATGTAAAAATTCAAGTGTAAGGGGGATGTAACTCCCCTATGATGTATTATTTTGGATGGTAGGGTAAAAGTGTATGCAAAAAAAAAATAATAATAATAATAATAAGAGAAAAATAAATAAATAAATAAAATATATATATATATATATATATATATATATATATATATATATATATATATATATATATATATATATACGGACTACCATCCCGTTTCATTCTATGTTTGTTTTAAGTTTTTGTTATTTTTGATTTATTAGCTTAAGTAGAGTCGAGTCTTGGCTTAGCAACTCCATACTGTACATGTAATTAACCAAGATGATTAACTCGTCACCAGTAAATATTGCCTTTATCCAACAAAACCGTGTTTTCCATATCCCTACACCTAACGTTATAACCCTTTAAAAGACATCTTTGATAGTTTATCCTAGGTGCACACGCCAAGTGGTGGAGGTTTGATCCTTTCCCAAGTCTATGGTAATCTATATGCTTGTTTTTGTTTTTTAGTGGAACGATTATTTGTTGTAATTACTTTTATATTAGTGTTAAATGACCCCTAACCTGTATTTTGATTAGAATAAAAGCGCATTTGGAAAAAGTGGTGGATGTGGAAATTATAACGTGACAGCCCAGAGTGTTTTCAGTGTTATTGGCCTGACGGCGTCACCAAGGCCGTCAGGGTCCAAATACTAGTGACGGCCCAGAGCTTATTTCTACATGACGGCGTTAGAAGTGGATCTAGGCAATATGAATTTCAACTTGGCGGTGAGTTGACGGCGTCAGAGACTAATAAATGACGCCGTCAGGAAGCTTAGTCTATATATATTTTTCCAATTTTTTATTGTAAAGTGTGGAACAAGTTGTGGAATGCTACACACAAACTCTAGGTCGAATTTCCTGCGTATTGAAGGGGTTTCAAATTCTTTCTTCCATGTTTTAATAAAGATAAGTTCTCCAATAATCATTCAATATGTCTATGTATTGTTTGATTCTATCTTATGTTTATCTTTCTTTTAACATGTTAGGCTAGGCTTTTTATTGTGTTTGCTTAGATGTAGTGAAACCTAGATGTTAATTATTGGTTGATTGTTTATTTATAATTGTTACGGATGATTGTATTCGATGTTAGGCTTAAGAAAACTGGCAGACTTCCATTGGTAACTTGCTTGAACGTCTTAAGAAACATGATCGGAGGTGTACTACGATTTTTGGTTGTATTTAATGCATAAGTGAATTCTAATTATCCCATGTTAGGAGCTATTAGTCGGCTCGACATAGGAGTGAAGTAGGATCTTATAGAGTTAGAGAATATTGTACACGGCCCTACGACTAGTATTAAGGAATATAACCCGTCATCCATGCAATTGTAACAAGCTAATCAACCGGTAAAAGATATCTAGGGAGTAATGAAATCTAAGTAAACACAACCTTTCTCATTATCGTTTCCACCACATTAGTATATTAGTTTAATTTTCATTTCTGTTATTTTATTTTGATTGCATCTTTAGATAATTGGGTTAGTTGGCCAGCAACTAATTCCGTCCACTCCTTCAAAACCCGAGATTTTACTTGATTTCATAAAATATAAAAAATACAAAAATAATCATCCCTCACCTCTAGACCTAGTTTAGTAGGCTTTCTAATCCTAGCAACACTATTCTTGAGTTGAACGATCAATTCCCCAGTACTTGTCACTATACTATACTACAACGATCAGGTACACTGCCTGGTGGGGATTGTAAGCTTCTCAAGATCCCTTGAGAGGTAAAACCTTTTGCGAGGGCGCAATTCCCACGTATCAGCTGGAGATTGCAAGATACATGCGAGAGCACAACCTTTCTGTTACAGATCACCCTGATGCGCTTACAAGAGTTTTTAAAATGAAATTCGACCAGTTAATGACTGATTTGAAAGAACGACGATTATTTGGACGCGTTCAAGCAGGTAATGTACATAAGAGTTTACTAACTATTTATATGTTTACGTTACTGAATTTAGTATTATGTCACAAATTTTATACATTTGTATTCTTCAAAAATAAATGTAAATATTTTGCAGTTGTGTACACCATTGAGTTCCAAAAGCGAGGACTTCCTCACGCGCATGTTTGTTTGTTCTTGCACAAGGACAACAAGGTCCAAAACGCTGATCAGATTGATAAATACATTTCGGCCGAAATACCAGATAAAGACGAGGACCCGCATTTATACAAGTTGGTTTCTGATTTTATGATGCATGGTCCTTGCGGTGAAGTTGATCCAAAACAAGTTTGTATAGATAAGGGTCGATGTACGAAACACTTTCCTAAAAAAATTCACAGAACGCAGTTCCGTTGACGCGTAAGGCTATCCCGTTTATAGAAGACGGGACGACGGAAAGTATGTGGAAAAGAACGGACATCAGTTGCATAACGGTTATGTTATCCAGTATAACGCTATGCTTCTCAAACATTATCAATGCCACATTAATGTTGAGTGGTGTAACTAGACTGGTTTAATAAAATATTTGTTTAAGTATATCAACAAAGGTCCAGATAGAGTGTCGGCACAGTTGTATAAGCCTGGGAGCACAGCAGAAGGTGAACACGTTGATAAACATGTTGATGAGATTGAGGCTTTCTTGGATTGTAGGTAAAATTGTCATTTCGAATCTCATGTCAACTTACTTATTTAAAAAGAATACACAAGTCCTTTTAGGAATTCATAAATTGTTCCTAACAAGTTACTGAGATTAAGTCGTTCTTCCATTGTAGGTACCTATCTGCCTGCGAGGCGGCTTGGAGAATATTTCGTTTTGAGGTTCATTATAGAACACCGAACGTTGAAAGGTTATCCTTTCATCTTGAAGGTGAGCAAACAGTTGTATATGAAGAAAACACAGACCTTGAAGCGGTTATTCAAAAGCCAACTGTTGGTGCTTCTATGTTTGGTGGTTGGATGCAAATGAATGAAGACTATCTGCCAGAAAGGGAGTTAACGTATGCTGAGTTTCCTACAAAGTATGTGTGGAATGCGCCAAAAAGAATTTGGACGCTTAGAAAACAAGGTAAATCCATCAGAAGAATTCATAGTGTTCCTATAGGAACCGGAGATGCTTACTATTGTAGGATGCTGCTGAACAGTGCAAAAGGATGTCGGACGCACGCCGAAATTAGAAAGGTTAACGGTTTCGTTTATCCTACCTACAAAGAGGCTTGCTACGCAGCGGGCCTTTTGGAGGACGATAAGGAGTATGTTGAAAGTATCAAAGACGCAGCCCATTGGGCGCCCGCTGAACATCTTCGTGAACTATTTGTCACTTTGCTTGCTCAAAAAGAACTTACAATGCCTTTAACTGTTTAGCTGGCAACATGGCATTTGCTCGCAGAAGATGTTCAATACAAGAGAAGGCAAATTTTACATATTCCAGGTAAAACTTTTTAACAACAAGTGTTATTATAGATTGTTAACAATATTTTATATTTTATAGCGACATATGTTGTTTAGTCAAATATAATGTCCAATACCAAATTGCTGTTACACTGCAAAGTTTTTTGAATATAATGATTCATTAAAATAATAAAGATACCTACTTTTTTTTATACTCTACCAATATGGCTGTAGAATATTGGTAAGCTTATAACAGATTAACTATTAACATGTCATAATTTTTATGCAGATTTGATAGTTAGTGAGGAGGAAAAAAATATCGCTTTGTACTACATCGAAGAGCTTATGCGAGCGAGAGGAAGTAGTTTGAGACATTGGCCTGAGATGCCTTATCCGGATGCCATATACATCAGTGAATTTGGTAACCGGTTTATATATGATGAGACTGATTATAACCTGGTCGAGATGGAATCTGAATACCATCGTTTGTACGCCTTATTGACAACGAAACAGAAGGGTGTGTATGACACCATTGTGAACTCTGTTGATAGTGGAACAGGTGGTATCTATTTTGTTTACGGTTACGGAGGTACTGGTAAAACGTTTTTATGGAAAACACTTGCAGCCGGCATTAGAAGAAAAGGTGATATAGTTTTGAACGTTGCAACCAGCGGTATTGCATCTTTGTTAATTTTTGGAGGTCGAACTGCTCACTCAAGCTTTCATGTTCCAATAAACGTTGATGAGACCTCCACTTGCTCAATAAGTGCTCAAAGCGATCTGGGAGCAGTGTTAAAAAAATGTAAGCTTATTATTTGGGATGAAGCGCCGATGACAAATAAGCTTTGTTTTGAGGCCTTAGATCGGTCTTTGAGAGACATTCTTTGTACGAGCCGGTATGACCCTTGTGATCAGCCTTTTGGAAACATGACGATGGTGTTTGGCGGAGATTTAAGGCAGATTCTTCCTGTCATTCCAAAAGGATCACGTCAAGACATTGTTGGTGCTTCATTGAACCAATCATACCTATGGGATTATTGCAAAGTTCTTAAGCTAACCGCGAACATGAGGCTTACTGTGGGTTCACGCCTGGAAGATGTTAGCGAGATAAGAGAATTTGCAGAATGGATATTGAATGTGGGAGACGGCAAGCTTGGAGGACCAAACGAAGGAGAGGTTTCTATAGATGTGCCGAAAGAAATTCTAATAGATGTTGCTGATGACCCGATAGCATCTATTATTGACTTTACGTATTGATGAGTGTCTAAATACTCATCATTTTATACTAATCTGAACTGCCAAAACATACTAAAACACTCAAATATGCATCAAAATACTTAAAATATCTTAGAGGTGTGTTTTATATGTTTCAAATACAAAATATGCAAAAACAGATGAAAAACGTACAAAGTTTGCATAATTGGCAGTAACAGGTCCCTCAAGTTTCATAAATTGTCAAAACTAGTCCCTGGTTATTCTAAAAACATGAAAATATCATCAAAGGTCCTTTTTAATCATAAAGTTACATATTTAGTCCTTTGGTGCAAAGTTTCACAAAATTACAAGTTTAGTCCCTGTACTTTGGAAATTGACAGAAATGGTCCCTGGGATGTAAAAAACTTTGAGAAAAGCAATTTTGGTCCTTATACTAATAATCTTTTGCAGGAATGGTCCTTGGTGTTAAGTTTGGTGAATTTACATGATTGGTCCCTGAAGTTTCACAGTTTGGCAAAACAGGTCCCTCAAAGTTTCAAACTTGACAGTTTCAGTCCCTGGGTGTTCAAAATGGGAAAATTATCATTAAGGGTCCTAGGGAATTCATAAATGTCACTATTAGTCCCTGGGAGAAAGTTTTGGGAAATTACATAATTAGTCCCTCAAAAATCCGGAAATTACATAAATGGTCCTTTAATATTTAAACATGGAAAATTATGTAATTTTAGTCCTTGGGTTATTCATTATTGGCAAATATGACCCTTGTGATTACTTTGGTTAAATCACAAAATCAGACCCTCTACTTTTGCTTAATTACATTTTAGGTCCTTGTGATTATTTATCTATAAAAACCAAACGGACCTATTTATTATTTACTTAACCAAACCCCAATCCAAACTAAACCCAGTTACAACCCAAGCCCACCCTGATCCAATTCCTAGGCCCAGTCCACCCTTGGTCAAAGACCCGGTCAACACCACTCCACCAATACCACCCCGTACCTTTCCCTCCCAAAAACCACCACTGCAAACCAAAACCACCCTCCACCTCACCCTCAACTTGCTCCCCACTCATCTTATCCACTCCCCTCCACCTCACACAAGCCCCCAAAGTCCATTAATTGACCCCTAAACCTCTCCACGCAAAACACTGACACCCCAAGGACTTTGGCGCCAAAAAGTAATTTGAATGGTGTGGATCAATCAGACCTGATCAATGGCTATGGATTGGTGGGAAATCACCCAGTGGGTCCCACAAGGCCAGAAAAGGGCTACAAAAGAGATGGGAAGCTGTGATGAAAGATAATTAGTTTAGGTTTTATTTAATTAGGTCGAATAGTGTAATTTAACTTTCTTAGTGTAATTTAAAGCTTCTCAGTAATCAATTAAGTTATGTTAATGTAACCTTTAACTTTTGTAATCATCAATTTCAAATTTCAGTTTGTTATCTCAGATTTTGTAATTCTCAAATTTTCAAAAATCTCAAATAGCTTGTATGTTGTTAATTGTTGTTGTTACTGAATTCATAAGCTCACATAAGCTTTGACAAGGCTTATTAAGCTTATTGGAACTATAAATCAGCAATATTCAGTGAAAAAGAAAAATACCAAAAATAATCAATTAAATAAAGAAAAAATAAAAAAATAGAGAGAAGTGAGGAAGAAGGACTGAGCAAGGTTTGATTTGAAGTGTTTTGGGTAGTAGTAACCTTGAGGAAGGTTGTTAGGTTGTGATCTTGGTCTTGTTTCATCATATCTCAGTCACACACCATTTGTAAGTTATATTTCAATTTTAAGCTTTTTAATTTGATAATGATTGTTACTGTTTGATCAGTGTTTTTAAGTGTTAATTAGATACTTGTTAGTTATAATATCAACTTAAATCAGTTAATTGTTCATAGGATTCATTTGTTCCAAAAAATCCAAAATCTCACAGTGAATTACTCAAGATTGACAAACTTGTGTTATATGCTTGTGGTATTGAAGATTTTTGCTTAATTAAGTTTGTAATAGGTTAAACATTAATTAGAGAACTATAAATTGGATTAAAATTGTGTTCTATAGTGTAAAACTCAAAACAGTCATAGTTTAGGGGGTGTTTGGCTCAGCTTGTTACTGAGCTTGTTTGGTGTCATTAGTTATCTAGGTTAGTTTAAACATAATACTTTAAGTCATACTAGGTTATTATAGTCTTAAAACTCAGGTCTTATACCATAGAAAGTCAAAATCATACCCTAATCCTCCTCACAGTTGACTGTGAGGGAATAGAATCCCACAGACCCACCCATAAGCTTATATCTTTAACCTTTAGCTTAATTTAGGTCTATTACAACTTAATATAACATATTGAATCAGTAGGGAGTGTTAGAAATTCATATTAGTCAACCTAGGTTATTTTCTTAAAAAGTCAAAATTTCCAATTCCAGAAAATCACAAAACTTCAAGGAATTTTGTTGATTTGTGTATTAAGATTTAAGCTTTGAATTTTTTAGGTTTAACACTTTACCAGCTCAACTTTGGAATCCCATCATTTCTATATTTTTAGGATTTTTTAGGTGGGCCCCATTCATCTCCAAACACAACTGCAGGGCAAGGTGTTGCCCTGCTCAGTTCAGACTTGGCCACCACCACCACTTTGTGGTGGTTTTGAGACCACCTCAGTGGGTCCCACCACATCTAATCAGCTTTTCCCAACCCCCCTCCTACCAAGGAACTTAGATTGACCATTAGTTTGACCTAACACCCAGTGGACCCCACCTAGATTAGCCATTAAAGTTTGTCCCTATTCTGAGTTCAAAACAGGTTTTTGGATTAGCTTATTGTAGCTTATTAGCTTATCTACTGAGTTTATTTAGCTAAATTAAGCTTAGACAAGTCCAATACACCTATTAGAACCAGAATAAGCCTTAGTGGGTCCCACATAAGCTCACTTGAGCTTATTTACCTTTTCAGTCAAACTTGGTCAACTGTGGAAGGAATAAGCTTCCACAGTGCTTATTATTAAGCTAGAAAATTATTGTTTTTATTAAAGTTACTTATTTTTATGTATAATAAAGTTTTGTAAAATAAAAATCCAGAAAAAACAATATAAAATTAAGTGATAGTTTCTATTTAATTTAATTAAATTTTAATTTTCATTTTTAGATTTTTATTAAGTAATTTGTAATTTTATATTTTTATTAATTTCCTTTTATATTAAAGTAATTATAATAATTTTCTCAGATTTTAATTTTGTCTTTTAGTATTAATTATAATTAATAATAGTTTTATTAATAATTAATTAATAAGTAAGTTATAAATATCATAATTAGTTTTTATATATTAACACCTATATTTTATATTTTTCCTAGCTTCTATAAGTCATAATATAATTTTAGTAATTTTTCTAGAATTTTTACTGTTCATTTAATAGTTTTCATAAATTAAATAGTTTAATTAGATATTAAATAATAAATAGAAAAATAAATAGTAAACTAGTTTATAAATATATAAAATAAAGTTTTTATAATTTTTTAGGATTCCTATAATGGTTAATTAGTTTTATAAATATTTTCATAATTTTCTAAGTTAGTTTAATATTATTTGTAATTTGTAATAGTTTAATTAGTATAATTAATAGAAATAGTTTTTAATTAATAAAAAGCTTATAAAAAGACAAAAAGATTTATTTTTATTTTTTATACTTTCTTCAAGTTCATTTTTAAGTTTAGAAAATATTTTTATAAGTTTTTAGTTTAATTTGTAGTATTTATAATTTTCTAATTAAATAGTTAAATAGTTTTTATTTAAATAATTAATAATAAATAATATAATAATCTAAAAAATAGTTTTATTTTTAGTTTAATTTTATTTTAAGTTTAAGTTTATAGAATTTTCATTTTTAACCCTTATAGTTTATTTTTCCTTAAAACTCACCTTTTTCTCAGTACGCAATCGCGTCTGATTTTAATTTGGTGTACGTTTTAAATACCTAGGTTTCACGTAATCATTCCATTAGCTTATTTAAGTTATTTTAAGTTGTAAAACCCTAGTTTAAACACACACACACACTTTTATACCCTTACCTGTTCACATTCACTAATCACAGATTCGTTTATAATATCACATCGCACACCTCGTTGGGACTTACGACCCGGGAAAACACTGTATTCCTCGGAAGCATTTGCCTCAGCTGTTTGACTATTACAGTTGCCATTCACAAGTGGCTGATCAATAATTATCTGACTGTTTGAGACGAATCAAAATTTGGCGCCGCTGCCGGGGAGGTTGTGCGCTTATTTTAAACGATTTTGCGTATTAGTGAGTTTGGATATACATCCATTGTATATTTACCCTCTTTTATCTATATTTTTATAAAACAAAACACAAAAATATTCACCTTTATACCCCTACCTATTTGATTCTTCATTTCTCATCCCCAAAACCCTTTTGATTCTACTTTCTTCCACTTATCTCATAATTGATTCTAATGACATCTCTCGACGACGATTTCTTTAAACAAAGGGCCTGTAAAAGCAAAGTTGAAAAACTTGTGGCCTTGTCCAAGATATCGAGATGTCATGTTGATTATGATAGACCTTCGATTCCTATTCCCTCTCCGGTGAGGGAAAGAGATCACGAAACCGAGGTGACAAAGGACCTTGTACTTTCCTCTGACGATGGAGGTGCTAAATACGTCCAAACCACGGTTGTCCAAAAACCTGAGCTCACAAATGCTCCTAAACCTTCAAGAATCAATCCTGATCTTTCACGGTTTACGGTTAAAAGTTTGTCAAACAAACGTACAGAGCTTAGGTCAATGACTGAAAAGAACGACTTACCTAACCTTCACGTTTATCATGAACCAAAACCCGAGACCATAACGGAAGTGGTGGAAATTTCTAGCTCTAAGAGCACACCACTTGTCCCACCTCCAGATTTTGTTCCTTGTGACGGTTGTGGTGAGCCGCTTTTCGGTTTTCCATGTCATTGGTGTACATGTGAACAATGTGGTAATGATATTCAAAACGGGAGTTGTTTGTTTTGTGGATCAAGTAATTCATTTGCTTATAATCCTAATCAAAACTCATTCAACGGCTCCTCAAATTTTTCAAACTACCCATCACATTCATACGAGCAAGAATCATATTATCCAAATATCAATGATGCTTCGTATCAAAATACACCAAGCCAGACTCAACAGTTTTACTGTTGTGAGTACTGTGGAGGTCCACACTTTAGCTCTGATTGTCAAACAAGGAATCCATTTCCTTGTAACAATTACGACTATTCGTTTCAAGACCCACCTCCACAGTACCAAATGAACCAAGCAACTCCTCAAAACCAGCAAGATCCTTGTCTAGAGGTTCTTGAGAAACTTAAAAACATTAAGGAGGAGTTGGCTAATATGTCGTCTCACAATGCACCAAGTTCTTCTTGTGTACATTGTGGGGGTCCTCATAATGATGATCAATGTCAACCTTCCGGTTTTGACACATCCACACCTCCACAATTTCCACTCATTCCATATTCTCGTGATAAATCTATCACGGAATTACTTGCTGAAGAACGTGCTGTTAGAGACAAAAGAAGCATGGAAGATTTAATTGCTGAGCAAAGAGTAGCCAAAATACGTGCCAATATTCGCTATGCTGCTTTTTGTGAGTACGATGATGACAGTGATGATGATGACAACATTGTTATCATTCAAAAAGATTCATCATGTTCATCAGTAGAGACTCCTTCCATGCATATACAGGGAGAAAAGAATATAACTGAATCACCAGCAGTAGAAATAATGGAACTTGTAGACTCCATTACTGCTAGTCCTTCTCATCTCCCTATGTATGATGTTATCACACCCGAGGTTCCCACTCACTCTCTGAACATGGGGGACGAGCATCTTGACACAATTCCTGCAAAGGAATCTGACGAATTCATAAAGTCTAGTGTTGAGAACCTTGTTCCAATCCCAAGAGAGTCACAGGGAATTCTTGATCCTATGTGTGATATCCATACCCACCCTAATAATCCAAATGATCAAATTGAGAATGTCTCTAATTCCAGTAATGATTGTATATCTTATGGAGACATTGAGTATGTTGAGGCATCACTGCCTCATTCTGATGTTGATTCTCTTCATGAGGATTTTACAAAGGAACTCACTCACATCATTCCACTTCTATCTGGAAGTAATGATGATATTCTTGATTTTGAAGCCGATATGGGAGAAACTAAAAATTTTTTAAACTCTAATCCCAACATCGAGCTTAGTACTTCACATACTGATGAAAATTCTTTATCTTCTGGAGACATCAGTTATGTGGAGGAATTACCTTCTGAGCTTGTCAACTCAGAAGAAGAAAATGATAATCATTTTGTTCCCGAAGCAGTCGAGACTACTCTCACTAATCCTCTATATGAATTCGATTCTGAATTCACTTTGGTTTCTGATAATCAAATCTTTGATATTCAGTATGAGGATTGTGATGAGTTCACAGTGGAACAAGAATTCACAGATTTACATCCCCTTATTCCTGAAGCATTCAACACTACTCTCATCAATCCTCTATATGAATTCAAATCCGAATTCACTTTGATTTCTGATAATCCACTCTTTGATATTCAGATTAAGGATTGTGATGAGTCCACAAAGGAACATGAGTTCACGGATTTACATCTTGTGAATGATTCTCTTTACGAGGAGTTCTCCTTTGAACTCACTCATATCATATCTCCACCGGAGTATGATACTTTCTATTTTGATCTAGACATACCCATAATATGTCTTGATCAAATGAGCTTAAACGAGGAGATTCATGAAACAATGAATTCTCCTATTGAAGATGAGGAGTTAATCATGATTTTCATTATGATTTTTTTCCTTTTCTTCATATATTCCGTGGCTTCTCCTATTCTTCACTCTTTCGGGAGTGAGGATATTATCTTTGACCCCGGCATTCTCATTTATAAATTATGAGCCGGGTATCATTATATCTCATCGGTGTGGAACTTTCACGTGCTTCAAATGTTTATCCAAACATCTTGAATGAAAGTCCGATTGAGATTGTCTCTTCCACTTGCTTCCCCATGGACAAATTAATTCGGGGTCGAGTCAAGCTAGTGACTCGGTAATCAAAAACATTAGCATGTACATAGGTTTTCACCCATGTTTCACCCTAAGTGTGGGGGAGATGTCCCACATGTTGTATATATATGAAACTTAAAAAAAAAAAAAAAAAAAAAAAAAAAAAAAAAAAAAATGTACATATAGTGATAGCTTCTATTTAAGAAGTTTTATCTAAAAAAATAATTGTATGTATATACATCTTAAATAAAGGCTATAGAATGTTTTCCTTTTACGTTCTAAGTGTCGGTTTAACACCCGGTATTTTGAATATTGAGGACAATATTCAGTTCTAAGTGTGGGGGGAGATTCGTTATTCTAACGAATTTAAACACATGTTCCATCAAGAACCCCCATTTTAGCCAAAATTTTAAAATTTTTTCTCACTTAGAACGCAATAAATGGTATCAATCCTCCATGTCTAACCCACAACAGGATTGGCTAATCCAGGAGCAAACGGTTCTTGGTAAAGATAACTCAAACCCGTTTATGGCTTGCAATTTGCCATAAATTGTATGGTTCCTCAACTCCCCATTATCCTCAAAAGCTAATGAGTTGGCTAGCCCGCAAGATTATGGCTTGTGGTAAAGGCTGTGGAAAATCCATAATTGGTAATCAGCTCACCAAGATGTTGACTATTCCATCAAGAGTTGGCTAGTCCAGAAGCAAACGGCTTTTGGTAAAGACTAATCAAATCCGTTGACAGCTGGTGATTTGCTCAAAATCACACGGTTATCAGGTGTGCCACAGTTTTTACACCTGGCTACTCCAGAAGTGATGGCTTTTGGTAAAGAGTTTTTTCAAATCCATTAAGTTTTTCTCAATAGATTGCTAGGGACTAGCAATAGTTTAGTGTGGGGGATTGATGAGTGTCTAAATACTCATCATTTTATACTAATCTGAACTGCCAAAACATACTAAAACACTCAAATATGCATCAAAATACTTAAAATATCTTAGAGGTGTGTTTTATATGTTTCAAATACAAAATATGCAAAAACAGATGAAAAACGTACAAAGTTTGCATAATTGGCAGTAACAGGTCCCTCAAGTTTCATAAATTGTCAAAACTAGTCCCTGGTTATTCTAAAAACATGAAAATATCATCAAAGGTCCTTTTTAATCATAAAGTTACATATTTAGTCCTTTGGTGCAAAGTTTCACAAAATTACAAGTTTAGTCCCTGTACTTTGGAAATTGACAGAAATGGTCCCTGGGATGTAAAAAACTTTGAGAAAAGCAATTTTGGTCCTTATACTAATAATCTTTTGCAGGAATGGTCCTTGGTGTTAAGTTTGGTGAATTTACATGATTGGTCCCTGAAGTTTCACAGTTTGGCAAAACAGGTCCCTCAAAGTTTCAAACTTGACAGTTTCAGTCCCTGGGTGTTCAAAATGGGAAAATTATCATTAAGGGTCCTAGGGAATTCATAAATGTCACTATTAGTCCCTGGGAGAAAGTTTTGGGAAATTACATAATTAGTCCCTCAAAAATCCGGAAATTACATAAATGGTCCTTTAATATTTAAACATGGAAAATTATGTAATTTTAGTCCTTGGGTTATTCATTATTGGCAAATATGACCCTTGTGATTACTTTGGTTAAATCACAAAATCAGACCCTCTACTTTTGCTTAATTACATTTTAGGTCCTTGTGATTATTTATCTATAAAAACCAAACGGACCTATTTATTATTTACTTAACCAAACCCCAATCCAAACTAAACCCAGTTACAACCCAAGCCCACCCTGATCCAATTCCTAGGCCCAGTCCACCCTTGGTCAAAGACCCGGTCAACACCACTCCACCAATACCACCCCGTACCTTTCCCTCCCAAAAACCACCACTGCAAACCAAAACCACCCTCCACCTCACCCTCAACTTGCTCCCCACTCATCTTATCCACTCCCCTCCACCTCACACAAGCCCCCAAAGTCCATTAATTGACCCCTAAACCTCTCCACGCAAAACACTGACACCCCAAGGACTTTGGCGCCAAAAAGTAATTTGAATGGTGTGGATCAATCAGACCTGATCAATGGCTATGGATTGGTGGGAAATCACCCAGTGGGTCCCACAAGGCCAGAAAAGGGCTACAAAAGAGATGGGAAGCTGTGATGAAAGATAATTAGTTTAGGTTTTATTTAATTAGGTCGAATAGTGTAATTTAACTTTCTTAGTGTAATTTAAAGCTTCTCAGTAATCAATTAAGTTATGTTAATGTAACCTTTAACTTTTGTAATCATCAATTTCAAATTTCAGTTTGTTATCTCAGATTTTGTAATTCTCAAATTTTCAAAAATCTCAAATAGCTTGTATGTTGTTAATTGTTGTTGTTACTGAATTCATAAGCTCACATAAGCTTTGACAAGGCTTATTAAGCTTATTGGAACTATAAATCAGCAATATTCAGTGAAAAAGAAAAATACCAAAAATAATCAATTAAATAAAGAAAAAATAAAAAAATAGAGAGAAGTGAGGAAGAAGGACTGAGCAAGGTTTGATTTGAAGTGTTTTGGGTAGTAGTAACCTTGAGGAAGGTTGTTAGGTTGTGATCTTGGTCTTGTTTCATCATATCTCAGTCACACACCATTTGTAAGTTATATTTCAATTTTAAGCTTTTTAATTTGATAATGATTGTTACTGTTTGATCAGTGTTTTTAAGTGTTAATTAGATACTTGTTAGTTATAATATCAACTTAAATCAGTTAATTGTTCATAGGATTCATTTGTTCCAAAAAATCCAAAATCTCACAGTGAATTACTCAAGATTGACAAACTTGTGTTATATGCTTGTGGTATTGAAGATTTTTGCTTAATTAAGTTTGTAATAGGTTAAACATTAATTAGAGAACTATAAATTGGATTAAAATTGTGTTCTATAGTGTAAAACTCAAAACAGTCATAGTTTAGGGGGTGTTTGGCTCAGCTTGTTACTGAGCTTGTTTGGTGTCATTAGTTATCTAGGTTAGTTTAAACATAATACTTTAAGTCATACTAGGTTATTATAGTCTTAAAACTCAGGTCTTATACCATAGAAAGTCAAAATCATACCCTAATCCTCCTCACAGTTGACTGTGAGGGAATAGAATCCCACAGACCCACCCATAAGCTTATATCTTTAACCTTTAGCTTAATTTAGGTCTATTACAACTTAATATAACATATTGAATCAGTAGGGAGTGTTAGAAATTCATATTAGTCAACCTAGGTTATTTTCTTAAAAAGTCAAAATTTCCAATTCCAGAAAATCACAAAACTTCAAGGAATTTTGTTGATTTGTGTATTAAGATTTAAGCTTTGAATTTTTTAGGTTTAACACTTTACCAGCTCAACTTTGGAATCCCATCATTTCTATATTTTTAGGATTTTTTAGGTGGGCCCCATTCATCTCCAAACACAACTGCAGGGCAAGGTGTTGCCCTGCTCAGTTCAGACTTGGCCACCACCACCACTTTGTGGTGGTTTTGAGACCACCTCAGTGGGTCCCACCACATCTAATCAGCTTTTCCCAACCCCCCTCCTACCAAGGAACTTAGATTGACCATTAGTTTGACCTAACACCCAGTGGACCCCACCTAGATTAGCCATTAAAGTTTGTCCCTATTCTGAGTTCAAAACAGGTTTTTGGATTAGCTTATTGTAGCTTATTAGCTTATCTACTGAGTTTATTTAGCTAAATTAAGCTTAGACAAGTCCAATACACCTATTAGAACCAGAATAAGCCTTAGTGGGTCCCACATAAGCTCACTTGAGCTTATTTACCTTTTCAGTCAAACTTGGTCAACTGTGGAAGGAATAAGCTTCCACAGTGCTTATTATTAAGCTAGAAAATTATTGTTTTTATTAAAGTTACTTATTTTTATGTATAATAAAGTTTTGTAAAATAAAAATCCAGAAAAAACAATATAAAATTAAGTGATAGTTTCTATTTAATTTAATTAAATTTTAATTTTCATTTTTAGATTTTTATTAAGTAATTTGTAATTTTATATTTTTATTAATTTCCTTTTATATTAAAGTAATTATAATAATTTTCTCAGATTTTAATTTTGTCTTTTAGTATTAATTATAATTAATAATAGTTTTATTAATAATTAATTAATAAGTAAGTTATAAATATCATAATTAGTTTTTATATATTAACACCTATATTTTATATTTTTCCTAGCTTCTATAAGTCATAATATAATTTTAGTAATTTTTCTAGAATTTTTACTGTTCATTTAATAGTTTTCATAAATTAAATAGTTTAATTAGATATTAAATAATAAATAGAAAAATAAATAGTAAACTAGTTTATAAATATATAAAATAAAGTTTTTATAATTTTTTAGGATTCCTATAATGGTTAATTAGTTTTATAAATATTTTCATAATTTTCTAAGTTAGTTTAATATTATTTGTAATTTGTAATAGTTTAATTAGTATAATTAATAGAAATAGTTTTTAATTAATAAAAAGCTTATAAAAAGACAAAAAGATTTATTTTTATTTTTTATACTTTCTTCAAGTTCATTTTTAAGTTTAGAAAATATTTTTATAAGTTTTTAGTTTAATTTGTAGTATTTATAATTTTCTAATTAAATAGTTAAATAGTTTTTATTTAAATAATTAATAATAAATAATATAATAATCTAAAAAATAGTTTTATTTTTAGTTTAATTTTATTTTAAGTTTAAGTTTATAGAATTTTCATTTTTAACCCTTATAGTTTATTTTTCCTTAAAACTCACCTTTTTCTCAGTACGCAATCGCGTCTGATTTTAATTTGGTGTACGTTTTAAATACCTAGGTTTCACGTAATCATTCCATTAGCTTATTTAAGTTATTTTAAGTTGTAAAACCCTAGTTTAAACACACACACACACTTTTATACCCTTACCTGTTCACATTCACTAATCACAGATTCGTTTATAATATCACATCGCACACCTCGTTGGGACTTACGACCCGGGAAAACACTGTATTCCTCGGAAGCATTTGCCTCAGCTGTTTGACTATTACAGTTGCCATTCACAAGTGGCTGATCAATAATTATCTGACTGTTTGAGACGAATCAAAATTTGGCGCCGCTGCCGGGGAGGTTGTGCGCTTATTTTAAACGATTTTGCGTATTAGTGAGTTTGGATATACATCCATTGTATATTTACCCTCTTTTATCTATATTTTTATAAAACAAAACACAAAAATATTCACCTTTATACCCCTACCTATTTGATTCTTCATTTCTCATCCCCAAAACCCTTTTGATTCTACTTTCTTCCACTTATCTCATAATTGATTCTAATGACATCTCTCGACGACGATTTCTTTAAACAAAGGGCCTGTAAAAGCAAAGTTGAAAAACTTGTGGCCTTGTCCAAGATATCGAGATGTCATGTTGATTATGATAGACCTTCGATTCCTATTCCCTCTCCGGTGAGGGAAAGAGATCACGAAACCGAGGTGACAAAGGACCTTGTACTTTCCTCTGACGATGGAGGTGCTAAATACGTCCAAACCACGGTTGTCCAAAAACCTGAGCTCACAAATGCTCCTAAACCTTCAAGAATCAATCCTGATCTTTCACGGTTTACGGTTAAAAGTTTGTCAAACAAACGTACAGAGCTTAGGTCAATGACTGAAAAGAACGACTTACCTAACCTTCACGTTTATCATGAACCAAAACCCGAGACCATAACGGAAGTGGTGGAAATTTCTAGCTCTAAGAGCACACCACTTGTCCCACCTCCAGATTTTGTTCCTTGTGACGGTTGTGGTGAGCCGCTTTTCGGTTTTCCATGTCATTGGTGTACATGTGAACAATGTGGTAATGATATTCAAAACGGGAGTTGTTTGTTTTGTGGATCAAGTAATTCATTTGCTTATAATCCTAATCAAAACTCATTCAACGGCTCCTCAAATTTTTCAAACTACCCATCACATTCATACGAGCAAGAATCATATTATCCAAATATCAATGATGCTTCGTATCAAAATACACCAAGCCAGACTCAACAGTTTTACTGTTGTGAGTACTGTGGAGGTCCACACTTTAGCTCTGATTGTCAAACAAGGAATCCATTTCCTTGTAACAATTACGACTATTCGTTTCAAGACCCACCTCCACAGTACCAAATGAACCAAGCAACTCCTCAAAACCAGCAAGATCCTTGTCTAGAGGTTCTTGAGAAACTTAAAAACATTAAGGAGGAGTTGGCTAATATGTCGTCTCACAATGCACCAAGTTCTTCTTGTGTACATTGTGGGGGTCCTCATAATGATGATCAATGTCAACCTTCCGGTTTTGACACATCCACACCTCCACAATTTCCACTCATTCCATATTCTCGTGATAAATCTATCACGGAATTACTTGCTGAAGAACGTGCTGTTAGAGACAAAAGAAGCATGGAAGATTTAATTGCTGAGCAAAGAGTAGCCAAAATACGTGCCAATATTCGCTATGCTGCTTTTTGTGAGTACGATGATGACAGTGATGATGATGACAACATTGTTATCATTCAAAAAGATTCATCATGTTCATCAGTAGAGACTCCTTCCATGCATATACAGGGAGAAAAGAATATAACTGAATCACCAGCAGTAGAAATAATGGAACTTGTAGACTCCATTACTGCTAGTCCTTCTCATCTCCCTATGTATGATGTTATCACACCCGAGGTTCCCACTCACTCTCTGAACATGGGGGACGAGCATCTTGACACAATTCCTGCAAAGGAATCTGACGAATTCATAAAGTCTAGTGTTGAGAACCTTGTTCCAATCCCAAGAGAGTCACAGGGAATTCTTGATCCTATGTGTGATATCCATACCCACCCTAATAATCCAAATGATCAAATTGAGAATGTCTCTAATTCCAGTAATGATTGTATATCTTATGGAGACATTGAGTATGTTGAGGCATCACTGCCTCATTCTGATGTTGATTCTCTTCATGAGGATTTTACAAAGGAACTCACTCACATCATTCCACTTCTATCTGGAAGTAATGATGATATTCTTGATTTTGAAGCCGATATGGGAGAAACTAAAAATTTTTTAAACTCTAATCCCAACATCGAGCTTAGTACTTCACATACTGATGAAAATTCTTTATCTTCTGGAGACATCAGTTATGTGGAGGAATTACCTTCTGAGCTTGTCAACTCAGAAGAAGAAAATGATAATCATTTTGTTCCCGAAGCAGTCGAGACTACTCTCACTAATCCTCTATATGAATTCGATTCTGAATTCACTTTGGTTTCTGATAATCAAATCTTTGATATTCAGTATGAGGATTGTGATGAGTTCACAGTGGAACAAGAATTCACAGATTTACATCCCCTTATTCCTGAAGCATTCAACACTACTCTCATCAATCCTCTATATGAATTCAAATCCGAATTCACTTTGATTTCTGATAATCCACTCTTTGATATTCAGATTAAGGATTGTGATGAGTCCACAAAGGAACATGAGTTCACGGATTTACATCTTGTGAATGATTCTCTTTACGAGGAGTTCTCCTTTGAACTCACTCATATCATATCTCCACCGGAGTATGATACTTTCTATTTTGATCTAGACATACCCATAATATGTCTTGATCAAATGAGCTTAAACGAGGAGATTCATGAAACAATGAATTCTCCTATTGAAGATGAGGAGTTAATCATGATTTTCATTATGATTTTTTTCCTTTTCTTCATATATTCCGTGGCTTCTCCTATTCTTCACTCTTTCGGGAGTGAGGATATTATCTTTGACCCCGGCATTCTCATTTATAAATTATGAGCCGGGTATCATTATATCTCATCGGTGTGGAACTTTCACGTGCTTCAAATGTTTATCCAAACATCTTGAATGAAAGTCCGATTGAGATTGTCTCTTCCACTTGCTTCCCCATGGACAAATTAATTCGGGGTCGAGTCAAGCTAGTGACTCGGTAATCAAAAACATTAGCATGTACATAGGTTTTCACCCATGTTTCACCCTAAGTGTGGGGGAGATGTCCCACATGTTGTATATATATGAAACTTAAAAAAAAAAAAAAAAAAAAAAAAAAAAAAAAAAAAAAAAAATGTACATATAGTGATAGCTTCTATTTAAGAAGTTTTATCTAAAAAAATAATTGTATGTATATACATCTTAAATAAAGGCTATAGAATGTTTTCCTTTTACGTTCTAAGTGTCGGTTTAACACCCGGTATTTTGAATATTGAGGACAATATTCAGTTCTAAGTGTGGGGGGAGATTCGTTATTCTAACGAATTTAAACACATGTTCCATCAAGAACCCCCATTTTAGCCAAAATTTTAAAATTTTTTCTCACTTAGAACGCAATAAATGGTATCAATCCTCCATGTCTAACCCACAACAGGATTGGCTAATCCAGGAGCAAACGGTTCTTGGTAAAGATAACTCAAACCCGTTTATGGCTTGCAATTTGCCATAAATTGTATGGTTCCTCAACTCCCCATTATCCTCAAAAGCTAATGAGTTGGCTAGCCCGCAAGATTATGGCTTGTGGTAAAGGCTGTGGAAAATCCATAATTGGTAATCAGCTCACCAAGATGTTGACTATTCCATCGAGAGTTGGCTAGTCCAGAAGCAAACGGCTTTTGGTAAAGACTAATCAAATCCGTTGACAGCTGGTGATTTGCTCAAAATCACACGGTTATCAGGTGTGCCACAGTTTTTACACCTGGCTACTCCAGAAGTGATGGCTTTTGGTAAAGAGTTTTTTCAAATCCATTAAGTTTTTCTCAATAGATTGCTAGGGACTAGCAATAGTTTAGTGTGGGGGATTGATGAGTGTCTAAATACTCATCATTTTATACTAATCTGAACTGCCAAAACATACTAAAACACTCAAATATGCATCAAAATACTTAAAATATCTTAGAGGTGTGTTTTATATGTTTCAAATACAAAATATGCAAAAACAGATGAAAAACGTACAAAGTTTGCATAATTGGCAGTAACAGGTCCCTCAAGTTTCATAAATTGTCAAAACTAGTCCCTGGTTATTCTAAAAACATGAAAATATCATCAAAGGTCCTTTTTAATCATAAAGTTACATATTTAGTCCTTTGGTGCAAAGTTTCACAAAATTACAAGTTTAGTCCCTGTACTTTGGAAATTGACAGAAATGGTCCCTGGGATGTAAAAAACTTTGAGAAAAGCAATTTTGGTCCTTATACTAATAATCTTTTGCAGGAATGGTCCTTGGTGTTAAGTTTGGTGAATTTACATGATTGGTCCCTGAAGTTTCACAGTTTGGCAAAACAGGTCCCTCAAAGTTTCAAACTTGACAGTTTCAGTCCCTGGGTGTTCAAAATGGGAAAATTATCATTAAGGGTCCTAGGGAATTCATAAATGTCACTATTAGTCCCTGGGAGAAAGTTTTGGGAAATTACATAATTAGTCCCTCAAAAATCCGGAAATTACATAAATGGTCCTTTAATATTTAAACATGGAAAATTATGTAATTTTAGTCCTTGGGTTATTCATTATTGGCAAATATGACCCTTGTGATTACTTTGGTTAAATCACAAAATCAGACCCTCTACTTTTGCTTAATTACATTTTAGGTCCTTGTGATTATTTATCTATAAAAACCAAACGGACCTATTTATTATTTACTTAACCAAACCCCAATCCAAACTAAACCCAGTTACAACCCAAGCCCACCCTGATCCAATTCCTAGGCCCAGTCCACCCTTGGTCAAAGACCCGGTCAACACCACTCCACCAATACCACCCCGTACCTTTCCCTCCCAAAAACCACCACTGCAAACCAAAACCACCCTCCACCTCACCCTCAACTTGCTCCCCACTCATCTTATCCACTCCCCTCCACCTCACACAAGCCCCCAAAGTCCATTAATTGACCCCTAAACCTCTCCACGCAAAACACTGACACCCCAAGGACTTTGGCGCCAAAAAGTAATTTGAATGGTGTGGATCAATCAGACCTGATCAATGGCTATGGATTGGTGGGAAATCACCCAGTGGGTCCCACAAGGCCAGAAAAGGGCTACAAAAGAGATGGGAAGCTGTGATGAAAGATAATTAGTTTAGGTTTTATTTAATTAGGTCGAATAGTGTAATTTAACTTTCTTAGTGTAATTTAAAGCTTCTCAGTAATCAATTAAGTTATGTTAATGTAACCTTTAACTTTTGTAATCATCAATTTCAAATTTCAGTTTGTTATCTCAGATTTTGTAATTCTCAAATTTTCAAAAATCTCAAATAGCTTGTATGTTGTTAATTGTTGTTGTTACTGAATTCATAAGCTCACATAAGCTTTGACAAGGCTTATTAAGCTTATTGGAACTATAAATCAGCAATATTCAGTGAAAAAGAAAAATACCAAAAATAATCAATTAAATAAAGAAAAAATAAAAAAATAGAGAGAAGTGAGGAAGAAGGACTGAGCAAGGTTTGATTTGAAGTGTTTTGGGTAGTAGTAACCTTGAGGAAGGTTGTTAGGTTGTGATCTTGGTCTTGTTTCATCATATCTCAGTCACACACCATTTGTAAGTTATATTTCAATTTTAAGCTTTTTAATTTGATAATGATTGTTACTGTTTGATCAGTGTTTTTAAGTGTTAATTAGATACTTGTTAGTTATAATATCAACTTAAATCAGTTAATTGTTCATAGGATTCATTTGTTCCAAAAAATCCAAAATCTCACAGTGAATTACTCAAGATTGACAAACTTGTGTTATATGCTTGTGGTATTGAAGATTTTTGCTTAATTAAGTTTGTAATAGGTTAAACATTAATTAGAGAACTATAAATTGGATTAAAATTGTGTTCTATAGTGTAAAACTCAAAACAGTCATAGTTTAGGGGGTGTTTGGCTCAGCTTGTTACTGAGCTTGTTTGGTGTCATTAGTTATCTAGGTTAGTTTAAACATAATACTTTAAGTCATACTAGGTTATTATAGTCTTAAAACTCAGGTCTTATACCATAGAAAGTCAAAATCATACCCTAATCCTCCTCACAGTTGACTGTGAGGGAATAGAATCCCACAGACCCACCCATAAGCTTATATCTTTAACCTTTAGCTTAATTTAGGTCTATTACAACTTAATATAACATATTGAATCAGTAGGGAGTGTTAGAAATTCATATTAGTCAACCTAGGTTATTTTCTTAAAAAGTCAAAATTTCCAATTCCAGAAAATCACAAAACTTCAAGGAATTTTGTTGATTTGTGTATTAAGATTTAAGCTTTGAATTTTTTAGGTTTAACACTTTACCAGCTCAACTTTGGAATCCCATCATTTCTATATTTTTAGGATTTTTTAGGTGGGCCCCATTCATCTCCAAACACAACTGCAGGGCAAGGTGTTGCCCTGCTCAGTTCAGACTTGGCCACCACCACCACTTTGTGGTGGTTTTGAGACCACCTCAGTGGGTCCCACCACATCTAATCAGCTTTTCCCAACCCCCCTCCTACCAAGGAACTTAGATTGACCATTAGTTTGACCTAACACCCAGTGGACCCCACCTAGATTAGCCATTAAAGTTTGTCCCTATTCTGAGTTCAAAACAGGTTTTTGGATTAGCTTATTGTAGCTTATTAGCTTATCTACTGAGTTTATTTAGCTAAATTAAGCTTAGACAAGTCCAATACACCTATTAGAACCAGAATAAGCCTTAGTGGGTCCCACATAAGCTCACTTGAGCTTATTTACCTTTTCAGTCAAACTTGGTCAACTGTGGAAGGAATAAGCTTCCACAGTGCTTATTATTAAGCTAGAAAATTATTGTTTTTATTAAAGTTACTTATTTTTATGTATAATAAAGTTTTGTAAAATAAAAATCCAGAAAAAACAATATAAAATTAAGTGATAGTTTCTATTTAATTTAATTAAATTTTAATTTTCATTTTTAGATTTTTATTAAGTAATTTGTAATTTTATATTTTTATTAATTTCCTTTTATATTAAAGTAATTATAATAATTTTCTCAGATTTTAATTTTGTCTTTTAGTATTAATTATAATTAATAATAGTTTTATTAATAATTAATTAATAAGTAAGTTATAAATATCATAATTAGTTTTTATATATTAACACCTATATTTTATATTTTTCCTAGCTTCTATAAGTCATAATATAATTTTAGTAATTTTTCTAGAATTTTTACTGTTCATTTAATAGTTTTCATAAATTAAATAGTTTAATTAGATATTAAATAATAAATAGAAAAATAAATAGTAAACTAGTTTATAAATATATAAAATAAAGTTTTTATAATTTTTTAGGATTCCTATAATGGTTAATTAGTTTTATAAATATTTTCATAATTTTCTAAGTTAGTTTAATATTATTTGTAATTTGTAATAGTTTAATTAGTATAATTAATAGAAATAGTTTTTAATTAATAAAAAGCTTATAAAAAGACAAAAAGATTTATTTTTATTTTTTATACTTTCTTCAAGTTCATTTTTAAGTTTAGAAAATATTTTTATAAGTTTTTAGTTTAATTTGTAGTATTTATAATTTTCTAATTAAATAGTTAAATAGTTTTTATTTAAATAATTAATAATAAATAATATAATAATCTAAAAAATAGTTTTATTTTTAGTTTAATTTTATTTTAAGTTTAAGTTTATAGAATTTTCATTTTTAACCCTTATAGTTTATTTTTCCTTAAAACTCACCTTTTTCTCAGTACGCAATCGCGTCTGATTTTAATTTGGTGTACGTTTTAAATACCTAGGTTTCACGTAATCATTCCATTAGCTTATTTAAGTTATTTTAAGTTGTAAAACCCTAGTTTAAACACACACACACACTTTTATACCCTTACCTGTTCACATTCACTAATCACAGATTCGTTTATAATATCACATCGCACACCTCGTTGGGACTTACGACCCGGGAAAACACTGTATTCCTCGGAAGCATTTGCCTCAGCTGTTTGACTATTACAGTTGCCATTCACAAGTGGCTGATCAATAATTATCTGACTGTTTGAGACGAATCAAAATTTGGCGCCGCTGCCGGGGAGGTTGTGCGCTTATTTTAAACGATTTTGCGTATTAGTGAGTTTGGATATACATTCATTGTATATTTACCCTCTTTTATCTATATTTTTATAAAACAAAACACAAAAATATTCACCTTTATACCCCTACCTATTTGATTCTTCATTTCTCATCCCCAAAACCCTTTTGATTCTACTTTCTTCCACTTATCTCATAATTGATTCTAATGACATCTCTCGACGACGATTTCTTTAAACAAAGGGCCTGTAAAAGCAAAGTTGAAAAACTTGTGGCCTTGTCCAAGATATCGAGATGTCATGTTGATTATGATAGACCTTCGATTCCTATTCCCTCTCCGGTGAGGGAAAGAGATCACGAAACCGAGGTGACAAAGGACCTTGTACTTTCCTCTGACGATGGAGGTGCTAAATACGTCCAAACCACGGTTGTCCAAAAACCTGAGCTCACAAATGCTCCTAAACCTTCAAGAATCAATCCTGATCTTTCACGGTTTACGGTTAAAAGTTTGTCAAACAAACGTACAGAGCTTAGGTCAATGACTGAAAAGAACGACTTACCTAACCTTCACGTTTATCATGAACCAAAACCCGAGACCATAACGGAAGTGGTGGAAATTTCTAGCTCTAAGAGCACACCACTTGTCCCACCTCCAGATTTTGTTCCTTGTGACGGTTGTGGTGAGCCGCTTTTCGGTTTTCCATGTCATTGGTGTACATGTGAACAATGTGGTAATGATATTCAAAACGGGAGTTGTTTGTTTTGTGGATCAAGTAATTCATTTGCTTATAATCCTAATCAAAACTCATTCAACGGCTCCTCAAATTTTTCAAACTACCCATCACATTCATACGAGCAAGAATCATATTATCCAAATATCAATGATGCTTCGTATCAAAATACACCAAGCCAGACTCAACAGTTTTACTGTTGTGAGTACTGTGGAGGTCCACACTTTAGCTCTGATTGTCAAACAAGGAATCCATTTCCTTGTAACAATTACGACTATTCGTTTCAAGACCCACCTCCACAGTACCAAATGAACCAAGCAACTCCTCAAAACCAGCAAGATCCTTGTCTAGAGGTTCTTGAGAAACTTAAAAACATTAAGGAGGAGTTGGCTAATATGTCGTCTCACAATGCACCAAGTTCTTCTTGTGTACATTGTGGGGGTCCTCATAATGATGATCAATGTCAACCTTCCGGTTTTGACACATCCACACCCCCACAATTTCCACTCATTCCATATTCTCGTGATAAATCTATCACGGAATTACTTGCTGAAGAACGTGCTGTTAGAGACAAAAGAAGCATGGAAGATTTAATTGCTGAGCAAAGAGTAGCCAAAATACGTGCCAATATTCGCTATGCTGCTTTTTGTGAGTACGATGATGACAGTGATGATGATGACAACATTGTTATCATTCAAAAAGATTCATCATGTTCATCAGTAGAGACTCCTTCCATGCATATACAGGGAGAAAAGAATATAACTGAATCACCAGCAGTAGAAATAATGGAACTTGTAGACTCCATTACTGCTAGTCCTTCTCATCTCCCTATGTATGATGTTATCACACCCGAGGTTCCCACTCACTCTCTGAACATGGGGGACGAGCATCTTGACACAATTCCTGCAAAGGAATCTGACGAATTCATAAAGTCTAGTGTTGAGAACCTTGTTCCAATCCCAAGAGAGTCACAGGGAATTCTTGATCCTATGTGTGATATCCATACCCACCCTAATAATCCAAATGATCAAATTGAGAATGTCTCTAATTCCAGTAATGATTGTATATCTTATGGAGACATTGAGTATGTTGAGGCATCACTGCCTCATTCTGATGTTGATTCTCTTCATGAGGATTTTACAAAGGAACTCACTCACATCATTCCACTTCTATCTGGAAGTAATGATGATATTCTTGATTTTGAAGCCGATATGGGAGAAACTAAAAATTTTTTAAACTCTAATCCCAACATCGAGCTTAGTACTTCACATACTGATGAAAATTCTTTATCTTCTGGAGACATCAGTTATGTGGAGGAATTACCTTCTGAGCTTGTCAACTCAGAAGAAGAAAATGATAATCATTTTGTTCCCGAAGCAGTCGAGACTACTCTCACTAATCCTCTATATGAATTCGATTCTGAATTCACTTTGGTTTCTGATAATCAAATCTTTGATATTCAGTATGAGGATTGTGATGAGTTCACAGTGGAACAAGAATTCACAGATTTACATCCCCTTATTCCTGAAGCATTCAACACTACTCTCATCAATCCTCTATATGAATTCAAATCCGAATTCACTTTGATTTCTGATAATCCACTCTTTGATATTCAGATTAAGGATTGTGATGAGTCCACAAAGGAACATGAGTTCACGGATTTACATCTTGTGAATGATTCTCTTTACGAGGAGTTCTCCTTTGAACTCACTCATATCATATCTCCACCGGAGTATGATACTTTCTATTTTGATCTAGACATACCCATAATATGTCTTGATCAAATGAGCTTAAACGAGGAGATTCATGAAACAATGAATTCTCCTATTGAAGATGAGGAGTTAATCATGATTTTCATTATGATTTTTTTCCTTTTCTTCATATATTCCGTGGCTTCTCCTATTCTTCACTCTTTCGGGAGTGAGGATATTATCTTTGACCCCGGCATTCTCATTTATAAATTATGAGCCGGGTATCATTATATCTCATCGGTGTGGAACTTTCACGTGCTTCAAATGTTTATCCAAACATCTTGAATGAAAGTCCGATTGAGATTGTCTCTTCCACTTGCTTCCCCATGGACAAATTAATTCGGGGTCGAGTCAAGCTAGTGACTCGGTAATCAAAAACATTAGCATGTACATAGGTTTTCACCCATGTTTCACCCTAAGTGTGGGGGAGATGTCCCACATGTTGTATATATATGAAACTTAAAAAAAAAAAAAAAAAAAAAAAAAAAAAAAAAAAATGTACATATAGTGATAGCTTCTATTTAAGAAGTTTTATCTAAAAAAATAATTGTATGTATATACATCTTAAATAAAGGCTATAGAATGTTTTCCTTTTACGTTCTAAGTGTCGGTTTAACACCCGGTATTTTGAATATTGAGGACAATATTCAGTTCTAAGTGTGGGGGGAGATTCGTTATTCTAACGAATTTAAACACATGTTCCATCAAGAACCCCCATTTTAGCCAAAATTTTAAAATTTTTTCTCACTTAGAACGCAATAAATGGTATCAATCCTCCATGTCTAACCCACAACAGGATTGGCTAATCCAGGAGCAAACGGTTCTTGGTAAAGATAACTCAAACCCGTTTATGGCTTGCAATTTGCCATAAATTGTATGGTTCCTCAACTCCCCATTATCCTCAAAAGCTAATGAGTTGGCTAGCCCGCAAGATTATGGCTTGTGGTAAAGGCTGTGGAAAATCCATAATTGGTAATCAGCTCACCAAGATGTTGACTATTCCATCAAGAGTTGGCTAGTCCAGAAGCAAACGGCTTTTGGTAAAGACTAATCAAATCCGTTGACAGCTGGTGATTTGCTCAAAATCACACGGTTATCAGGTGTGCCACAGTTTTTACACCTGGCTACTCCAGAAGTGATGGCTTTTGGTAAAGAGTTTTTTCAAATCCATTAAGTTTTTCTCAATAGATTGCTAGGGACTAGCAATAGTTTAGTGTGGGGGATTGATGAGTGTCTAAATACTCATCATTTTATACTAATCTGAACTGCCAAAATATACTAAAACACTCAAATATGCATCAAAATACTTAAAATATCTTAGAGGTGTGTTTTATATGTTTCAAATACAAAATATGCAAAAACAGATGAAAAACGTACAAAGTTTGCATAATTGGCAGTAACAGGTCCCTCAAGTTTCATAAATTGTCAAAACTAGTCCCTGGTTATTCTAAAAACATGAAAATATCATCAAAGGTCCTTTTTAATCATAAAGTTACATATTTAGTCCTTTGGTGCAAAGTTTCACAAAATTACAAGTTTAGTCCCTGTACTTTGGAAATTGACAGAAATGGTCCCTGGGATGTAAAAAACTTTGAGAAAAGCAATTTTGGTCCTTATACTAATAATCTTTTGCAGGAATGGTCCTTGGTGTTAAGTTTGGTGAATTTACATGATTGGTCCCTGAAGTTTCACAGTTTGGCAAAACAGGTCCCTCAAAGTTTCAAACTTGACAGTTTCAGTCCCTGGGTGTTCAAAATGGGAAAATTATCATTAAGGGTCCTAGGGAATTCATAAATGTCACTATTAGTCCCTGGGAGAAAGTTTTGGGAAATTACATAATTAGTCCCTCAAAAATCCGGAAATTACATAAATGGTCCTTTAATATTTAAACATGGAAAATTATGTAATTTTAGTCCTTGGGTTATTCATTATTGGCAAATATGACCCTTGTGATTACTTTGGTTAAATCACAAAATCAGACCCTCTACTTTTGCTTAATTACATTTTAGGTCCTTGTGATTATTTATCTATAAAAACCAAACGGACCTATTTATTATTTACTTAACCAAAACCCAATCCAAACTAAACCCAGTTACAACCCAAGCCCACCCTGATCCAATTCCTAGGCCCAGTCCACCCTTGGTCAAAGACCCGGTCAACACCACTCCACCAATACCACCCCGTACCTTTCCCTCCCAAAAACCACCACTGCAAACCAAAACCACCCTCCACCTCACCCTCAACTTGCTCCCCACTCATCTTATCCACTCCCCTCCACCTCACACAAGCCCCCAAAGTCCATTAATTGACCCCTAAACCTCTTCACGCAAAACACTGACACCCCAAGGACTTTGGCGCCAAAAAGTAATTTGAATGGTGTGGATCAATCAGACCTGATCAATGGCTATGGATTGGTGGGAAATCACCCAGTGGGTCCCACAAGGCCAGAAAAGGGCTACAAAAGAGATGGGAAGCTGTGATGAAAGATAATTAGTTTAGGTTTTATTTAATTAGGTCGAATAGTGTAATTTAACTTTCTTAGTGTAATTTAAAGCTTCTCAGTAATCAATTAAGTTATGTTAATGTAACCTTTAACTTTTGTAATCATCAATTTCAAATTTCAGTTTGTTATCTCAGATTTTGTAATTCTCAAATTTTCAAAAATCTCAAATAGCTTGTATGTTGTTAATTGTTGTTGTTACTGAATTCATAAGCTCACATAAGCTTTGACAAGGCTTATTAAGCTTATTGGAACTATAAATCAGCAATATTCAGTGAAAAAGAAAAATACCAAAAATAATCAATTAAATAAAGAAAAAATAAAAAAATAGAGAGAAGTGAGGAAGAAGGACTGAGCAAGGTTTGATTTGAAGTGTTTTGGGTAGTAGTAACCTTGAGGAAGGTTGTTAGGTTGTGATCTTGGTCTTGTTTCATCATATCTCAGTCACACACCATTTGTAAGTTATATTTCAATTTTAAGCTTTTTAATTTGATAATGATTGTTACTGTTTGATCAGTGTTTTTAAGTGTTAATTAGATACTTGTTAGTTATAATATCAACTTAAATCAGTTAATTGTTCATAGGATTCATTTGTTCCAAAAAATCCAAAATCTCACAGTGAATTACTCAAGATTGACAAACTTGTGTTATATGCTTGTGGTATTGAAGATTTTTGCTTAATTAAGTTTGTAATAGGTTAAACATTAATTAGAGAACTATAAATTGGATTAAAATTGTGTTCTATAGTGTAAAACTCAAAACAGTCATAGTTTAGGGGGTGTTTGGCTCAGCTTGTTACTGAGCTTGTTTGGTGTCATTAGTTATCTAGGTTAGTTTAAACATAATACTTTAAGTCATACTAGGTTATTATAGTCTTAAAACTCAGGTCTTATACCATAGAAAGTCAAAATCATACCCTAATCCTCCTCACAGTTGACTGTGAGGGAATAGAATCCCACAGACCCACCCATAAGCTTATATCTTTAACCTTTAGCTTAATTTAGGTCTATTACAACTTAATATAACATATTGAATCAGTAGGGAGTGTTAGAAATTCATATTAGTCAACCTAGGTTATTTTCTTAAAAAGTCAAAATTTCCAATTCCAGAAAATCACAAAACTTCAAGGAATTTTGTTGATTTGTGTATTAAGATTTAAGCTTTGAATTTTTTAGGTTTAACACTTTACCAGCTCAACTTTGGAATCCCATCATTTCTATATTTTTAGGATTTTTTAGGTGGGCCCCATTCATCTCCAAACACAACTGCAGGGCAAGGTGTTGCCCTGCTCAGTTCAGACTTGGCCACCACCACCACTTTGTGGTGGTTTTGAGACCACCTCAGTGGGTCCCACCACATCTAATCAGCTTTTCCCAACCCCCCTCCTACCAAGGAACTTAGATTGACCATTAGTTTGACCTAACACCCAGTGGACCCCACCTAGATTAGCCATTAAAGTTTGTCCCTATTCTGAGTTCAAAACAGGTTTTTGGATTAGCTTATTGTAGCTTATTAGCTTATCTACTGAGTTTATTTAGCTAAATTAAGCTTAGACAAGTCCAATACACCTATTAGAACCAGAATAAGCCTTAGTGGGTCCCACATAAGCTCACTTGAGCTTATTTACCTTTTCAGTCAAACTTGGTCAACTGTGGAAGGAATAAGCTTCCACAGTGCTTATTATTAAGCTAGAAAATTATTGTTTTTATTAAAGTTACTTATTTTTATGTATAATAAAGTTTTGTAAAATAAAAATCCAGAAAAAACAATATAAAATTAAGTGATAGTTTCTATTTAATTTAATTAAATTTTAATTTTCATTTTTAGATTTTTATTAAGTAATTTGTAATTTTATATTTTTATTAATTTCCTTTTATATTAAATTAATTATAATAATTTTCTCAGATTTTAATTTTGTTTTTAGTATTAATTATAATTAATAATAGTTTTATTAATAATTAATTAATAAGTAAGTTATAAATATCATAATTAGTTTTTATATATTAACACCTATATTTTATATTTTTCCTAGCTTCTATAAGTCATAATATAATTTTAGTAATTTTTCTAGAATTTTTACTGTTCATTTAATAGTTTTCATAAATTAAATAGTTTAATTAGATATTAAATAATAAATAGAAAAATAAATAGTAAACTAGTTTATAAATATATAAAATAAAGTTTTTATAATTTTTTAGGATTCCTATAATGGTTAATTAGTTTTATAAATATTTTCATAATTTTCTAAGTTAGTTTAATATTATTTGTAATTTGTAATAGTTTAATTAGTATAATTAATAGAAATAGTTTTTAATTAATAAAAAGCTTATAAAAAGACAAAAAGATTTATTTTTATTTTTTATACTTTCTTCAAGTTCATTTTTAAGTTTAGAAAATATTTTTATAAGTTTTTAGTTTAATTTGTAGTATTTATAATTTTCTAATTAAATAGTTAAATAGTTTTTATTTAAATAATTAATAATAAATAATATAATAATCTAAAAAATAGTTTTATTTTTAGTTTAATTTTATTTTAAGTTTAAGTTTATAGAATTTTCATTTTTAACCCTTATAGTTTATTTTTCCTTAAAACTCACCTTTTTCTCAGTACGCAATCGCGTCTGATTTTAATTTGGTGTACGTTTTAAATACCTAGGTTTCACGTAATCATTCCATTAGCTTATTTAAGTTATTTTAAGTTGTAAAACCCTAGTTTAAACACACACACACACTTTTATACCCTTACCTGTTCACATTCACTAATCACAGATTCGTTTATAATATCACATCGCACACCTCGTTGGGACTTACGACCCGGGAAAACACTGTATTCCTCGGAAGCATTTGCCTCAGCTGTTTGACTATTACAGTTGGCCATTCACAAGTGGCTGATCAATAATTATCTGACTGTTTGAGACGAATCACGTATCCAAACATGTTGGATAACATACATGATCCGGTGTACTTCCAAGAAAAGGCGATTCTTGCTCCCACAAATGAATTGGTTGACACCATAAATGATCATTTGTTGGCCAAATTTCCAAGAGAAGAAATGGTCTACTTAAGTTGCGACAACGTGGATAAAAGTGAGCGTGGTACCTTCGTAGATCAGTCCATTTTCTCGCCTGAATTTATCAATGGACTGAAGTTGTCTGGTGTTCCAAACCACTGGCTTGCTTTAAAAGTGGGTGTACCGATTATGTTGTTAAGAAATATTGACCAATCAAATGGTTTATGTAATGGGACACGGCTGCAAGTACTTAAATTAACAAGAACCTCTATTCAGGCGCGGATCATTAATGGAACCAACTTTGGGAAAAAGGTTATTATACCAAGGTTGAGGATCACTCCGTCAGATAAGCGTTTGCCTCTTAAGATTGTCATAAAAGAATATCCTATATCAGTATCTTTTGCCATGACAATCAACAAAAGCCAAGGACAATCGCTTTCTAAAGTTGGTTTGTACTTGCCCCGTCTTGTTTTCACACATGGACAACTGTAAGTTGTTGTTTCAAGAATAAAAAGCATGCAAGGTTTGAAGGTTGTCGTTTGTGATCAGGATGGTAATCTGTCCAAAACTACAACAAATGTCGTGTATAAAGAAGTACTTGAAGGTCTATGATTAAAACTAAAAAAGTATGTAAAATACACAAGTTCTTTTTTACATTTTCTCATGTTCTCAATTCGGTGTGCATGCCATGGACGTTGGGTTTAAGCATCGATAGACGCTCACACACATCTTTTGGAGACCCCAAGCTTGGACGTTTGTTACTTTATTTGTAACAAAAGTATTTGCTTATTGCATAATGGACACATTGTCATATTCTTTATTTCATATGTTAAATGGAACATGGTTACGTTCTCAATTTTCTTATCATCTTATTTGTCTACTTCTTTAAAATATTACCCGGTGTCAACGGGTCTTTAAGCTAGTGTGTGTGTGTGTGTGTGTATATATATATATATATATATATATATATATATATATATATATATATATACTAGCCGAGTACCCGCACCTAGCGGCAGCGGTGTCTAGCAGCGGGATTTTTTATTTTTAGCGGTTTCTAGTTGCGATGAATAATTTTCTTTCGATAAATTGTTTTTATAGCGTCAAAAAATCTTGTTTGAAGAACTATTTTTCTAATGTGGTATAGTTGAATAATGATGACGATGTATATTTTTCGACAAAATCTGTTAACGCCAATTTATGTGTGCGCCTTTGAATGTGATGATCGTTTATGTGTGCGCGCGTGTATAAATGTGCATTTATAAACAAATAATTAAGATGTGAATCAAGTTTTGCGAAATAAATCAAGTTTATGCGAATTTCAAATTTTGGTTGGAATAAAAAAATTTCTTGGTGCTTGCATGTTACCACATTTTTTAACAAATTATTATGTGTGCATGCTATTATTTCATGAAAGATTACGAACTTCTGTGTGAGTACTTACCTATTTATATGAGTTCGATCACTATCTTATTTTAATTTTATGATTTCTCCGAGTCATTGTAATTCGATTATGCTTAAAGTTGCCAACAAAGTGTATTTAAGATCCTCACCCCTTGCAAGACCGGACGTTCTTTTCTACCTTTGGTAGAACCGGAAGCAGCCTATCTACCTTAGTTAGAGGTAAGATTGTCTACGTCTCGACCTCCCTCATACACCGTGAAAGACGGTATTGGGAGCCATAACCCGTGGAAGACGGTACTGAGAGTTACTTTAATTTACTTTTTTTAATAAGCATCTATACACATGTGCTTGGGCCACTATCAACCCACGGCTTCGTTATTTTTATTTTGTGCGAGTGTATTGTATTGTAGGTAGTAGTATTTATGTTTAAGTGAAGTATGTTTTGATGATGACGTTGGTTGTCATACAACACTATGTTGCTAGGTTTGAAAAACTTAAACTACTCAGAGCAGGAGGTATGGAAGTGCCATCCCTTGCGTTTTCACCACCAGCCGGAAAAGTTCGATGGCGCACCGTACCGTTGGTGGGTTTATTTTTGTGTCTTGTGTCATGTGTTTATTTATTAATTTATTTTATTTTATTTATTTATTTATTTATTTTAGTGTGGGATTTTTGGTTTACAGGTGAGAGGAAGAAGAAATTTAAAAAGAAAAAAATAAATAAATAAATAAATAAAGATTATATATAGGCTATTATCTGGGCTACTTTTATATATGTGCTATATATATGGGCTAGTTTAAAAAAAATTTATATATGCGCTAATTAGCTTGTAATTTTTTTAATGTAATGCATTTTTTTTATGTAATGTGTGTTTTTTTAATTAATGAAATTTATTAGTTAATATTGTGTATGTTTATTTTATGTAAAAAATTTAAAAAAAAAAAAAAAAAAAAAAGGCCGACGGCACTTGAATTTCTAGTCCCAACGGTTACAGCCAAAATGTGGTGCCGTGAAATTTCTTGTCACTATTGTTGTCTATTACTGTAATACATACGTAAGTTTTTAGTGCAAGTCTTTTTATTGTTGTCTACTAATAGATGTCACACTAATACGTAGTCTTTTGCTGTAAGTCCTTTTATTTTTGTCTACTAATAGATGTCACACAAATACGTAGTCTTTTGCTAGAAGTCCTTTTATTTTTGTCTACTAACAGATGTCATAAAATAAGTAGATGTCATAAGTGTCAAGTCTTTTTTATTGTAAGTCCTTCTTTATTGTAAATCCTTTTATCTTTGTATAATCACGTAATTTTTTACTTATATCTACATGTATTTTTAAAATAGAATAGGTACTTCAATAATGATGCTCACACAATTCAAATTTAAATGTAAGTCATTATCCAGTGTATAAATACACCACGCCTGTTTCGAGACAGCTACAAAAGTGTCTTTTGAGATAAAGTATCTTTGTCTTGGAAACTACTCCATATAGACTTTTCTAGGCATGACAGAATGTAAGCATTGGGAATCGCTTTTTCTGAAATCACGTGAACATTAGAAAAAAATGGAACTATACGTCAACAATAGATGGGCAGTGTTTTTAGGTTTCAAAATTAGAGTCCAAAAAAATCAATTACTCAATTTCAAATTTGAAAATTTTCAAATATAGTACTAATTCAAATTATCAATAGCAAAATTTGTTAAACTACATTTAAAAGTTCAAAAGTCTTACACTATTAGAAACTATCAAACTAATTTAAATAAAATATATTTAAACTTTTATTAATTACGTAATTTAAAAGAAAAAACAAATTTCAATGTAGCAACAATATCAGTTTAACAAACATACTTTACCAACAAATTTCACTTGCACTTCGTAAACAAATTTTACAAAAAAAAAGTACAAAATTCACAAACTTTAAACCAATATTAACCAACAAAATACACAATAAACTTTACATTACCTATATTTTAACTACGTATTGTACCTGCAATCTATAAGAAAAAGTTTACCAACAATTAAATCAAATCTCAAAATTTATGAATGTACATAGAAACAATTTACACACCAAAGAACACAAATAGATCTAAATAAAAAAATATATACAAACTTTACACTGACTTTATAACAAACATTTCGTAAATTCTATAACCAAATTTAGATTAAAGTTTATATCAAAATTTACCCACAAATATTAAGAAGTGACCAAATTAGTTCAAGCCGAAGGAGAAGTTTCTGGCGGACTCAGCAGTGTCATATTCCGGCTACGCAAATTCCGGCAACGCAAAGTCATACTCCGTCAACGGCCGCAACTAAAAAATGTGTTAGCAACTCGGATCTACAAAATTAAAACATAAAACCATAAAAAAAAACCGTCAAAACTAAATACTTTCAAAACTAAATACATAGATCTATTAAAAAAAAAAAAAAAAAAAAAAAAAAAAAAAGTCAAACCTAAAACCTTAAAATATGATAGCAATTCGGTCTATTGTGGTTAGTCACGGACATAATTGGTCTCGGTGGTAGCTGCGGCTAAAGCTCCGGCGAAGGCAGGGAGGCGGTGGTGCAAATTCCGGACGTGGTGAGTATTGGATTTGGTGGTGGTGTTGGGAGAATATAAGATGAGAGAAAGTGGAGATGGTGTGTTTTTTTGTGACAGAGAAATGAGATGAATATGAATGGGTGGAGGTCAATTTGTGCATTGGTATTTGTTTGTATGTTTTGTTTGTTGGTTCGGAATAAAAATGTTGGTTGGGTGTGTGTGTAAATTTAGGTTTGGAGTTTGGTCAGGGTGTTGAATCTTAAAAATTAGGATGGGTATTAGGTTGGGGATATTGGTGTTTTATAAAGGAGTATAGAAGTATATATATATATATATATATATATATATATATATATATATATATATATATATATATTGCGTTCATGTGGTGTACAAGCTTAAAATAGATAAAATAGATACATATGTGGACCGTTGGATCAATCTTAATAAATGAGATCAAAATAAATAATATTAATTTATTAGATATTTATTATAAGGGTATTATAGTAATCTTTGTTTTTCCAATTTTCTAAATTTTTCCATTGTAATCCCATCTTAAATGCCCTACAATCCTTACAAATTATTATTTCATACTTTTTTTTGAACCACACGACATATTCAACCCAAAAACATCATATTCGAATTTACGACTATGTCGAGTTTAACTGATACTGATTACACGCAAGGCAAATATATGATTTATTTGAATCATTTTTTTTTTCAATCGGTATTAATTTTTGTTTTTTTTATGTCGAACACATACCCATGTATTTGAACCTTGATAGATGAGATCAAGTTGTATTCCTGTTAGTGATCTTGTTATCCTTTTAACATTCAAATATTCTATCATTCATATTTTAAATAAATTGCTTGATTCAAATCAAATCCCAATATGTCATATGAAATATAAAGGCCATCCAAGAAAGTCTCATTTATTCTTGTTATCCTTTTAACACGAGCATAGATTATGTATTGCAATAAAAGATTCAAACTTATTCACCAACCAACTGGCACACGTCATGTCCAAGATACCAAGAACATATTAAATGGTTCAAAACTAGTACGAGGTGATTAACATTTAACAACCTAAAATAACAACTCGTTTTCTGCTAAAGGGGTATATTGGTTGGGATTATGGAGATCCAAGTTCAGTCCTCGCTGCAACTTAAGACTTGACCCATCTAATTTGGTTTCATAGAAGATAACTTTGTCTGCTAATATTGTCACCCATAGGAGTATGGGCATTGCACTCTTGAACGAACGGTTAATAAGCATAACTCAGAATTGCCATACACAAATTGTATTCGAGGTGAGACGTATGTACAAATAATATCTTCCGATTTGAAAACTGATGTCCGCCTTTTGAATGAAAAGCAGATGGCAAGCATAATTTTCCTTGATGTTCCTTTTGGAACTGAGTTCTCTTATGGAAGAACAACACGCACCTCTAGTTCTATAGACATTCAGTTTTCAAACCAAGTGTACGAGTTTATGAGAAAGGTATGTTTTGGGAAATAACTCCAAAACATCAAACATCTATATTAATGTTTAATCATATAGATGGTTTCTTAGCATCCTTATGATAGAGATTGGAATTCATACATGTTAAGTCTCATTCCTTGCACCTATCCTGATCATACTTGGAAGTATTCTGCAATGGTTAGAAAGTCACACATATTTCATTTCCAGTCCATTTTACTTAGGAGGAGACTTGGACTCTGGAATCCCCGTCCCAATGATCACACAACTGATATCAAATGGTAACGTTGGTGCCATTAGCTAGATATAAACTGATTATGCTAACTTGCACAAATATGTCACTTCTAAATTTGTTGCATGTGTCTACGAATGTGCAGGAAATGAAGCTGGCACTCAACCTTATATTAATCTAAAGGTATTTATAGCCACTTTCTCATCATGTCTTATCCTATCAAACTCGTAATATAATCTTTAACACATTTTACGAACAGTCTTATGCTTAATAATAATCTGGAAGACCTGGTAATAATAATCTGGAAGACCTGGTAATATAATGAGATAATTTAAGAATCCTATGGACCATATCAAGACTTAATTTCTTTTAATTACGGTGACACAAAGAGTTGTTTGCATTGTTATTAACTTCATCCTCTAAACGGACAAGTTTTCTGCTAAAGGGGTATGTGCTTGGTAACCCATGTCCTTGAACACAACCTGGCATACGTCATGTGCTTCTGGTTCCATCTTTCGTTTACCCGCTGCACGTTTGTCTGGTGATACAATAAGTATTCATAAATTATACCATACAATCTTAAATAAAATACGTCACACATAAATAATATCCCTTAGATATAAGTTACCTTTACCATTTCCCTCTCTGTCATGCTCCATTTTTTTCACACCCTTACCCCTCCTCACCTCCTTCTTTTTTATGTGGCTCGTCATTCTTCAAACTACCACCTTGTTCAGTTTCTTTATCCGCTACAAAATCACTATCCATATTTCCCCTATACACAACATCAAACATATGAAATAACTGAAACACCAAACATTCGTAAATAAAAAGTTGTCACACAAAAGTTTACTATAATTCACCGTTACACAAAAATTACCTTCTCCATTTCCCGCCCTTTTATGTCCCAGCTTTTCCGTCGTCTTATCCGGATTCACCTCCATTCCTTGTTTTGCTACTGGATTCTCCACACTAGCATTAACATTTCCAAGTTGCACACCATTCACATTTTCGGTTGCTCCATCAATATCCATTTCCAAGTTGCACACCATTCACATTTTCGGTTGCTCCATCAATATCATTATCTGATTGATAAGACCAAAAAAAAAAAAACATTCTTATATACAACTTGAACCATACAAACTACTACACATAAGTTACCAAGCAATACAAATGATTTTATTTCAAACTTTTGTATGAATAGCGCGATCTAAACTAATACACATAAGTTTATTCCGGCTAACACACATACTAAACTAATACAAACCATTTATTCAAGTGATGCACATGATTCCTTAGAAACTAATTTCAAATTATCTTAAAACATGTTATGTACAATACCTGTGAAACACATACACAAAAAACATAAATTAAGAGGCAAATCATCTATGATGGAAGTTTCTTTTTGCGCACTCTTTTTCATCCAGCAGAATAAGAAGGTTCATTTTCGCATATAAAAGATTGAGGAAATTAAACATAAGTTGTTCCTAAAATAAGAATATTTGGATATGCCTTTTACAAAGAGATTAAATGGCCATTTTTCAAAAGGGGGTGTTTGGATATGCCTTTTACAAAGAGATTATTTTGACAAGAAAAATCAGAATAGAATCAGTCTCAGAATCACTATTACCCAAACACTAAAAACTAATTATTACGACTAGAAGTCATCATGCTCAGTTGAGCGCATAGCCAAACACCTCTTAATAGGTTTAAGTGTTTAACAAACAGAGATAGACCCCAAGTATAAATGCCAGCTGACGGTCAATCTGCACTAACGCTTTCATCACTTACCACAATCTCGTGATGATATACAACAACTAATACACACTTATCATTACAAAGTAATACACATAACTTTATTTCACATGGATGGAACTAATACACATAACACTATTTTCAAAACAGCTATACGTAGCTAATACACAACGACACCCATACGTGGCTAATACACCTTTATAACTAACTATCTAATACACATAACCAACAAATACCTTATTTCAAAAACAGCCGTATGAAACTAATACACATAAACATCTAATATCTTATTTTCAAAACATATACGAAACTGATACCTTATTGTCTAAACATCTAATAGCTTATTTTCAAAACTAATACACATAATCATCTAATGACTTATACAACTCACTCAACTCATACACATAAGTCAGGTAAGTAGCTTATACAACTCATTCCAGTCATACACAACATGCAGCTAATACACATATGTCAACTCAATCACAACCTAGTAATTAAAAAACCTTTGTTTTTAAGAAGAGATACACAGTACAAACTAATAGAAACAATACCTTGTTCGTCTTCACTATCATCAACAGTTAGATCGATAGTTTCACATTCCTCAGTAGCTCTGTTTGGTTGTCTAGGCTTTGATAACCTTCCACTTCGCCGGACTGAACCAAAAACCAACAACTAGATTAACAAACAGTCTATATTGATCTAATAAAAATAAATAAATAAAACAAACAATATATCAATTACAAAGCATTATTTCTTCTTCATTCCCGTTGTCGATCACTTTGGGTTCAAAAATCGCCTTCACTATCTGTATTTAAAGAAAAAATTTAGAACGAAATATGGGGATGGATGATTGATTCATCGATTTTGGGGATTAATGTGTCAATATGAATATCATTATATCTGGTAAGATCGGGGGAGGAGGGGAGGGTGAGGGCTGCGTTATCCACTAGCTACCTAATGTTTTTTCGTAACTGATAATGAGGATGAACACCAGATATATTCTCGTATAAAAAATTGGTACACACATGCCATTTCTTTTTCATTTAATTACAAATGTGCCACTCATCTATTTAATATCTAATCTCATCTATCAATGTTAATCCAACGGTCCACATGTGTACTTATTTTATCTATTTTAAGCTTGTGTATATATATATATATATATATATATATATATATATATATATATATATATATATATATATATATATATAGGGGGCTTTATTTTCAGAACCCTGTTAAGTGCGGGAACTGCGAGAACTCCAATTTTGCATTTGAAAACATGCGTGTTCATATAAAACATGTATGTTTTATTACATACACCTTAGTACACATGCCTGCGTATTAAGGTGTATGTAAGAAAACATACATGTTTTATATGAACATGCATGTTTTCTAATGCATAATTGGAGTTCTCGCAGTTCCCGCACTTAACAGGGTTCTAAAAATAAAACCATTTTGCATTGATATATTGCACTTAACAGGTTTTTATAAGAACATGTATGTTATGCATGTATGTGTATTAAGGTGTATGTTAGAAAACAAACATGTTTTATATGAACATGCATGTTTTCTAATGCAAAATTGGAGTTCTCGCAGTTCCCGCACTTAACAGGGTTCTGAAAATAAAGATACACATATATATATATATATATATATATATATATATATATATATATATATATATATATATATATATATATATATATATTTGAGATCAAATAAGATCAAGGTTAAAGTTCTTAAAATAAGATACATTCAAGAACCAATAGGATTAGAGCAAGTGGCATTTAATTCAAAACACAAAAAAAGGAAAACTACAATTAATAAAAGTTAATTTGTGTTGCCAATGTAAGGCATACTAAATCTGATATGAATATATATCATTTCATTGTTAATTCAAAAGGCTTATAACTCAGTATTTAGTATATGTGATATCCACTTATGTTGAAGTTCCATTTTTGTCAATAACTATATATGGCGTCAACATGGTCACTTGAGGAAGGAATGGTTACACATCAAATGAGGATTAGATTGAAACAAGCCATTTTGTTAGGGTTGAAACTTGAAAATATCAAATTTGACATGTTAGTTCACTGTAAATTTGTTACCCTTTATCTCATAATGTTAAATTTGACACGTTAGAAGCATCTCGTCATGTTACTCGTATATCTCGTAATGTATCAACGCATCTCGGCATTTTATCGTCATTTTATTTATATATCAATGTATCAATGTATTCCGTCATTTTAATGTATCATGTTACTTATATATAATAAAACTTGATCGTCATTTTATAAAATGTTTCGTCGATGGCGGAGCTAGAAAAAAAATTTGGGAGGGCCGAAACAATTTTTTTCGGGAAGAATGTTAGATAGGAGGGCAGAGATGGAAAAAATAAAATTTTAACACATGAAATCGCTAAAAAACACATTAACGGGCTTAAGCCTAGGGGGCCGGGACCCTTCCCGGTCCCTTTGTAGCTCCGCCCATGCGCTTCATCGTGTATCAATGTATCGTCATTTTATATATAATAAAATTTTATCGCCATGTATACAATTTTATCTCGTAATGCATCAATGTATGGATGTATCTCGTCATTTTAATGCATCAATGTATCATGTTATTTATATATAATAAAGTTTTATCGTCATTTTAATGCACCAATGCATCATGTTATTTATGTATAATAAAGTTTTATCCTCATTTTATAAAAAGGTTCGTCATGTATCAAAGTATTGTCATTTTAGATATAAAAAAAGTTGATAAGAAAACAAAAAACCTACGACGTTCCATTGATGTTATTTTAAAAAGTTCTAGTAGTGATGTCATGTAGAAAAAAATCTGGTACATAAAGCCCTTGCAATTCATGTTAATTACACAAATGCCATTCATTAACCATTAATTTCATTTAATACCAATTAATAGATCCAACGGTTGTAATTAGGTCTTATTTTTACAATTTTAAAGTTGATCTCACAATAACCCTCCTTTATATATATACTAGCAGGGTCCCCGCGCGATACAGCTACGGGCACCGTGTAATATAATTTTTTCGATTAATAATTTATTTTATTTTTACGTTTTTTGGCAATAGCTTTACTGATTAGTTTTTTATGGCAAAAGTTTGATAAAATTTTGCTTTGTTTGTATTATTTTATTTATTATTTATTTTATGTTTTTGTTTAGTAGTTTGTTTGGTTTGTACAATATGTGAACATATTTTAGTTTATTATGTTCTTTTTGACAATAAATTTACGGATATCAAAAATTTCGTTTAGCTCATGTCCGTTCGGGCTCGAGCCCGTTTGACCCGTGCCCGTTCGTGCTCAAGCCCATTTGGCCCATTGCCCGTTCGGGCTTAAAAATTTGTATAATATGCTATATTATTTGTATGGGTTTGTCTAACTTGTGCCCTAGGGGCACAAGTTAAGCACACTAAAAGACAACGGGGTCCCACAGAAAAGGACATAGGGATCCACGAAACTGTACTTTTCTGTAGATCCCTATGTCCTTTTCTGTGAGGTCCCATTGTCTTTTAGTGTGCTTAACTTGTGCCCTAGGGGCACAAGTTAGAAAAATCCTATTTGTATTAGTGACATTTAATACAGGAATTGTGTTTAAGTTGGTTGTACAATATGCTTAATAATTTGTATTTCTTAAGTAAGGAGTGTTTTAATAAGCGTATTAATTGTATTTATTGACTATTTAATTAATTGTATTTAATATACATAATGATCAATTTTAAGTCATTAATTTTCGATTTTAAGTTATTAATTTTAAACTTTAACGGCAAAAACAAAGTAGTGTGTACTTTAAGCTTCTAAACTTGTAAATGTCTAATTATATTTCATTTATGATATTAATTGTATAATTGTGTTTGAATCATTTGTACTTTAAGCTTCTAAACTTGTAAGGCTTAATTTTAAGTATTCTAGTTATAGTAGTCCTTTATGCATTATAAGATATATATATATATATATATATATATATATATATATATATGAGCAATGATATAGAGACCTAAAATATAGACCTAATTTCATGTCTAACCAATTCATCAATTGACACATCACATGCATGTTTTCTCACTCCTAATCTTCACTTTTGATTTTGACACTTGTTTTGATCTTATTCTTAGGCATATCTTTAGGCACAAATTTTAGGCATGAGTATCATTTTCATATATATATATATATATATATACATACTAGAAGGGTACCCGCGCAATGCATAATAATTAAAAATACATTTTTATGGTGAAATACATTTTTTTCCAACAATTACATAATAATTAAAAATACATTTAAAAACATTATAAATATTCGAAGGCAGTTACAAGTCGACAATTAAATACATTTAATTTTCAGGATGTTACAAGTCTTAATTTTTAATAGCAAAATTAATACATTTAACTTTGGGTTGAAATTTCTTTAAATGTAACTTTCTTTTTCTTGAAATATTTTTGGTCTTATTTTTTTAAGACTTCTAAATTTAGATGTCGTAAATACATTATAAGGTAGTAAAGATATATATATATATATATATATATATATATATATATATATATATATATATATATATATATATATATATATATATATATATATATATATATATTCACTAGCAGGGTACCCGCGCGTTGCACGGCGAGTACCCTGAAATAAAATTTTTCGATAAATAATGTATTTTAGTTTATTATGTTATTTTTGATAATAAATTTACGGGTATCAAGAATTCCGTATAGCCCGTGCCCGTTCGGGCTCGAACCCGTTGGCCCGTGTCTGTTCGGGCTCGAGCCCATATGGCGTGTTGCCCGTTCGGGCTTGAATATTTGTATAAGATGCTTTATTATTTGTAGTAGTGAAATATGCAGGAATTGTGTTTTATTTGGTTGTACAATATGTTTGATAATTTGTATTTCTTATGTAAGGGGTGTTTTAATAACTGTATTAATTGTATTTATTGACCAGTTAAATAATTGACTACAACATTAATGTGGTGTTTTGTTGTACACTATGCTTCTTATCTTGTACGTTTGAAAATTATGTGCATTAAACTGTTGTATACTATGTTTCTTTTCTTGTAAGTAGTAGTCATTATAGTCATTAATAACATTGACCACTTTAATAGCATTAATGTTGTAAGTCTGAAAATTACATCGTGCTTATTTTATTATATTCTATGCTTATTTTGTTGTAAATCTAAAAATTGGTTGCAGCTATTGTATATTGTGCTTAAATGATTTTAATTTTTGGTAAAGGAGTGTTTTTAATCGTATTAATATTGTTTGATAGAATTTTTGTCTTAAAATGACACCTCCCTTCATTTTGTTGTACCATATGCTTACTTTGTTATAATTATGAAAATTGAGTGCATTCAAGTGTTGTAAACCATGCTAATTTCTTGTAAGTCTTAAAATTTTGTAGAGAGTTATTCATGCTTTATACTTACTTTTCTCTATATATATGTAAGGTTTAAGCTTAATTGTCGCGACAGTCAAGGTTGATGCATGGTTATGTATATATTAACTCAAACACGACGCATGTTAAATTATTTAATATTACAGTATCACAATAGTTTATATATGTAGTTTAATCTTATTTTTCTAACAGTGGTGAAACTACACCAAGTTAACTCGTTTATTATTTTATGTAATTCATAAAAATCAAATTATAACTTATAACAATATATTATTATTGTCATGTTATATAAAAGATTTCATATTTTGCAAACCTATAGCTTACACTCTATGTTATTATCTTTATCTAATTAAACTATACATGTATACCTTTTTACACTTGCCAAAAGGCCTATACTCACTGTATCTTTTTGAACCACCCTTCGTAATACAATTCAAGTATAACCCTAACATCCAAATTTAGTTGGACGTGAGACCTAAAATTCTGAAAAGCCACATGAGGTTTCTACCTTTTTGGAGAACTCTTCCCAATGCAATTCAAAATTTTGAAACCAACATTAGGCTCAGCCGCTCGGTTTTCTTTTTGAAAGCAATATTTCCTTTTCGTCAATTTATTAACAATGGTTGTTAGTTACGTACTATAGTAAAACTTAAAGGCATTCTAAAAAGTTTATAAATCAAACATTCACAGAAGTTTAACATTTTTTGAAAAGTTTCAACGTTTATATAAGATACCGATTTTTTCGAAAAGTTTCAAATTTATGGAACATCCGGAAACTTTTTAGAAGATTTATAACTTTTTAAACTACTACTAAAAAAATAAATTTAAATGAAAATTACTTTAAAATTAAAAAATAATAAATTTTAAAAAATTTAAATTCCAAAACATGGAAAACATTCGAAACTTTCAAACTCATGTTTCAAATTTAATTTAAAATATTTTAAATTTTAAACTTGATTTCAAAAAGTTTCAAATTAAAAAAATATATAATTAATTAAAAATCAAATTTTAAAATCTTAAATAAATTAACTAAGAAAATATTCAAGAAAAATATTTTCCAACTAATATAATGTTATATAGAAAAATATTCTCAACATAATTTTTAACCAGCACAACATTTTACATCTTTAACAAAATATACATATTTAGAACTATATACCTATAATCTACACAACTAATTTACCGACAAATACAATAAGTTACAAAGAAACCAACTAATTATAACAAAACATAACCACGACTTAGAACAAATGTCAACAAATTTAAATAACAAAATAACAAATAAACTTGAAACAAATCTGTGAAAAAATATTACACAACAAAGGATACAAAAAAAGGTCCAAAAAAAATTCACAACAAAAAGTTTCCTTACAGCAAAACTTCACAAAAAGCTTAATATTAAAAACAACCCAAACATCTCCAACAAAAGCAGATTCATGACGGCAGCGAATATTCCGGCGAGGCAGCAGTGGCAGCGATGACAGGTGGAGAATCCAGAAAGGCTAAAAAAATTGTTATAAAAGAAATAAGAAACTCAAATCTATAAACACAATAGACAGATCTACAAAAAAAAATTCAAAAAAGGAAAATATGTAGATATAGTATAAGAACTAAAAGAAAAATACACTTGGAACAACCTTCTGTTATGTGGGGCGTCAATGGTGATGGGTTGACTGTAGCTGGGGTTTCGAAGGTGGTAGGGGTTCCGTCAGGTGTCTCGGTGTAACGGGTGTCCGACCCCGACGGCCAATGATTTGTGTAGTGGTGGATAAGGTTGAAATATGATAAAAGGGATGAGTGGTTTTTGTGTTTTAGATGGGTGTGTTTTTTAGATCTGTGATTTGTGTGTAGGTGGAGAGTGTGTGTTTTGGTTGGGTGAGAGATGAAAGTGTATGTGTGAAAGTGTGGTTTTTTTAGGGTGTTTTATATGCTTTTGTTGGTTCGGATTTTTTAGGTTCGGGCGTTGGTTTGGTTGTATGTAAATTTAGGTTTGGGTGTTGGGTTGGTTGTTGAATCTTAAAAATATAGGTTGGTGGTTAGGTTAGGGATATTGGTGTTTTATAAAGGAATATATATATATATATATATATATATATATATATATATATATATATATATATATTTGGGTTAGAATAAAAAGTGTGTTATAATAAAAAGTGTAGGAAGCCATCACAGCCCGTCATTTGTTCCAATTAGCCCCACCCTTAAAATTAATACATGTAAGGTTATTTATGTCATTCAACATCCAACTATATAAAAGCCTTTTATTTTTTTTCCAGTCTTCATTTGTTCATTCATTTTCTCTAACACGCCTCTCACCATTAACCTCTTTCATCTTCTTCGATCCAAAACCCCGCCTTCCACTAGTTACATCGTTTTTTCACCATCGTTCCTACCATCATTCACCACATTATCTACCACCGTTATCCGTCGTAGCTTCGCGCCGTTCAATTGTTACCAACCGTTCTTTGAGATGTCAATTAACTCATCAATTAGTAATGAATGTTCATCAGTAATAGTAAGATGTTAATTAATATGTTATTTTTTTTACTATTTACTTTCTGTTAACTCGAATATTTAATTGTAATTAGTTAAATGTTTTTGTTGATTGTTAGTGCATTTAGTTGATTTAAAACATTCATCTAGTATGTGTTTGAGAAAGAAAAGAGATTAAAATCGTGTATATGAAACCTGTACACCATGTGTTTGCTTAAATGTCTACATGATATGCTGTAACTATGATGCACTACCTTTATACTGTGATACACTATTTGTACTGTGATGTACTTATTGTTCATACACCTTGTGATGAACTTCTTGCTAAAATTGTGATGCACTGATATAGGTAACATATTTTGTGTTGTTATTGATCTACATATGTTATATTAAAAGTGTCAACAGCTGAAAAAAAATACAAAATGTATTTGGTAAAGCTGCACACAAGGTGTATGATAAAATGTCTTATTTAGATTTTATAACTCCGATGCACTAAGTTTACACTGTGATGCATCAGCTTGTAATCTTTAACTCTTTTAGTCATTTTTTCAATGGAAAAGACTTCTATGTGTAGTTTCATGTGTTTAAAGTCATTTTTTTTTATCCAAAGTTATTGATAGTAAGAACCTAATTCAAAAGTTATTGTTTTTTATTTGTGTTGCGTATCGTGATGATTTTTTTATGTTATATGATTTTGTATATCATTTTTATTTGTTTCTTTATGTTCTGTTGCTTCTAGCTTTTGAATTTTGATTACTAGATATAAGAGCCTAGTGCACTAGATTTAAGTCTATGATGCATTAGTTTTAATGTTCTCGTTTTTTGGATAATCTATACTTGATTTAGATTTTGTTTTGGAAACTATGTTTGATTCTGTAAATCATAGTTCTGATTTTATAGGTGTGATGCACCATATATAATACTATGCTGCAGTAGTACAAAGGTTTTTTATTTTGAATTTGTAAATCACATGAATGATTTGATAGGTGTGGCATTAGTACAAAGGTTATTGATTTTGAGTTTTAAATCACATCAATGATTTTATGTGTCATGCAATAGATTTATGGCTATTATGCAATGGATGATATAGTTTCTAATGTTTTATGCGTTCAACTTACAAATGGTGAAAGTATCGAATGCAATTTTTGGTCTTGCTATTGGGCTTAGATTGATGAAATAGATGCATGGTGGCTTTAATAGAGTTGATGCAATAGTAAACAATTGTAAAAATCAAAAAAAGTAACTTAGTGTTTTTAATGGATTGTTTGAACCATGGCAGACTTATTGGGTAACCCTGTGGTGAGACCAACACATATAGAGATGACAACACTTGGTGCAGCGTATGCAACAGGTTTAGTGGTCGGAGTTTAGACATAAGAAGAGATTTTTTTTATCTTGCTAATTTATCCCTATAGATTCCTAAATCTACCCGTAAAGTTGAGGTATTTTGATTTATAATATTGTGATGTAGTAGATTTCATACATTGTGATGCAGTAGATTTCATACATTGTGATGCAGCAGACTTATAACATTGTGATGCAATAAATTTATACATTGTGACACAGTGGATAACATTATGATGTAGTTGATTTATAAAATTGAATTTTACAAATATTTAAAATAGCATTGTGATGCAGTAGATTTTATACATTCTAATGGAGTAGATTTTATACATTATGATGCAGTAGATTTATACATTGTAATACAGCATATTTATAACATTGTGCCATATTACAGTTAACGCTCACCAATGACCAGCTGTTGGATGAATTTGATGAACATTTGACCGAAGCTGAAGACAATATAGAAGCTGATTATTAAAACATGTATGTAGAAGTGTAAATTTACCATGTATTTATTTGAAGGGTATAAAATTCCTACTTGGTGGTGACGATGGATGATTCTATTTAGCGATTTGTATATATTTAGATTATAGTTTTCGGAGTATATGTTTGTATGACATTTTGTTATGTATTTGGTTGTGAAGGAAATGACTGAAATGAATTAGATTATAAACCAATGGTAATTTTTTTCCAAATCGTAATTCCTTTAGAGTATCTACTCGTAAATGGGCATGATTTTAGCATTCTTTTTATTTTTTTCAGTCGATAGTATCTCAGTGTTTCTGAAATACACTCAGTATCTTTCTGTTCATGCATAATTGTTACTGCATCATGTTATTTGTTTAGTGTATTATGATGTAGTAAATTATACATTGTGATGTAGTAAAATATACATTGTCATGAAGAATAATAACATTGTGATGGAATAAATAAGATTGTGATGCAGTAAATTATTATTGTGATGCAAGAGTATGATACCATTGTGGTACAGTAATATGATAACATTGTGATACGGTAAAATTTTAGAATTATTTAAAAGGAGCATTCAAGAAGGAGCATGGTTTTACAAGTAATTCAATTATAAATGTCACCAATCCATTAAACATAACTTAATAGTATTCTCTCTTTTTGTCGGATAGGTTCTTCATCAATTTGAGCGTCCTACTCATCATCTACCCTTTTACCCTTTTGAACAGCCACAATACACCCTACATCTTCTTTGTTGTTCACCATTTTTAGTATCCCCCTCAACGGAAACTCTTTTACTTGATTTCTTTTTTCTTGCAGCTGATTCTTCTACCAAACCTCCTTTCATTTTTGTTCCTAAAGGGTTTTTCTGTTTTGTTCAAGTCTACTAACTTCCTCTTGTTCTTCGTTTACATTTTCTTCATCATTCCTACCTGTAACATGACTAAACAAAACCCATTATAAACTCTTATTGCATCAATGCATTACACCAACTACATCATACTTCTAAACACACGCACAATCACTTTTCGACACATAAAAAAGCCTGCACGTAGGCTAATTTAGGCTTATATGCCACAAAAAGACCCTACTGCATCACTGAACTACACCAACTGCATCATACATACAAACACGCTCACAGACACTTTTTGACACATAATACACCTTACACGCAACCTAATCTAGCCTTATATGCCACAAAAGGGATCCTACTACATTATGCATACAAACACACACACAAACATTTTTCGACACGTAATACATCATGCGTGTAACCTAATCTAGCCTTATATGCCACAAAAAAGATCCTACTACATTATTGTATTACACCAGCTGCATCATTCACACACACACAAACACTTTTCTAGACGTAAAATACCCTGGACGTACCCTAATCTACCCTTATACGCCACAAAAAATTTCCTACTACATCATTGCATTACACCAACTACATTATACATACAAACACTTTTCGACTCGTAAACCACCCTGCACATAGCCTAATCTTGCCTTATACACCACAAAAAAAGATCCTAATGCATCACTGCA